>PITA01003302.1:109042-141970 GCA_004023965.1 Spilogale gracilis
TTGCCAGGTTTCTGTGGAAAGGTCTGACGTTATTCTGATGGTCCTCCCTCTATAGGTAAGGGATCGCTTTCTCCTAGCTTCCCTTAAGACATATTCTTTGGTTTTATGATTCAAGAATTTTACTATTATGTGCCTGGAAGTTTTTCTGTTCTCATTGATCTTGGGGGGTGTCCTCTCTGCTTCTAGGACATGAACATTTTTTTCATTCCTCAGATTTGGGAAATTTTCATCCATGATTTGTTCAACAATATTTTCTAGGTTTCTCTCTTTCTCAACTCCTTCAGGGATTCCAATAATTCTGATATTGGAGCGTTTCATGGCATCATTCATATCCCTTATTCTGTTTTCTTGGGATTTTAGTTGTTTGCTCCAAGACTTCTCTTGCTCCTCCTTCCTATTCCCTGTGTCTTCCAAATCACTGATACGATCTTCAGCTTCACTTACTCTGGCTGTTAGCATATTTAAATTAGATTGCATCTCATTAATAGCCTTTCTAACCTCAGCTTTCACTTCTGTTACTATGGCTTCCATTTTGAGACTAATGTTCTTTTCCAAATTAGCCATTGCTCAGACGATTGCCGCCCTGAATTCCATATCCGTCATATTGTTTATGTTCATTCCCAGTAATTCTGTGGCCGAGGTTGCAGTCTCAGGGTTCTCCTGCTGTTGGGTGTTCCTTCTCCGTGTCATTGTGGCGAGGAGTGGTTGAGGGGGTGTATGACTAAATATATCAGCCATTATCTAGGTGGATTGGTCTTTGGAGGGTTTTGGAGCAACCAGAGTTCACCACCGAAAAGGGAGGGGAAAGAAAAAATAGAGAGAAAGGGAGAAAGGAAGCAAGAAAAGAAAACCCTGCCAGAGTGGGGCCAGTGGTAGGATTTCTATGGTGCAAAACGACTACAGGGTAAAGAAAAAGACCATCAAGAGTTAATGAAAAGATCAAAAATCTAAGCCCAACCTGAATGACCCCCAAGACCAGTATTTATATAATACAAAGGAAAAAACATTACACAGAAACACTGATCGACTAGGGTGGGAAGGTGAGGGCAGACATTCCTTGTGGGCAAGGAAAGTATTTTAGATCCTTCCGAGTTTGTCTTGTTATTATTGTTGGAGGAGGCCACTTTCTAAAGATATAGGGAGATTAGAACTGGTTGTATATAGGGGTAGTATTGAATAGGGATGTAGGATTACCTTGAAGCTTATAACTATATGTATATTTTAAAAAAATAAGGAAAGAAGAGAGAAGAAAGGGAAAAAGCAGATAAAACAGACAAACAAGAGTCAGCAACAACAACAGAAAACACAGGTATGTTTGAAAAAATTTCAAGGTAAAAAATTGTTATGGAGTGTTGTATTAAGTATCATGTTGTGATAAAAAGTGGGTTAAAAATTAAAAGAACAAAAACCGTGAGAATGAATTTTTAAGTTTAAAGTGGAAATTTTAAAAGTAAAAATAGAAAAAAGTTTAAAAAGTAAATAAGGTGAAGAACTGTATCAATAAAGTGTACAGCTTTGGGGGCAGTACCAGGAGTTTAATAAATTGCCTTTCCCCCGATGTTGGGGTTTTACAGTTTGGGTGTTGTCCTCTTGTGCTTCTGGCTTGCCTTCTGAGGGCATGGCCTGCATGCTGTTTTTCAGTCCCTTCTACCTGGGCTGTGTCTCTCTGCCCCCTTCCTAGGGACTGGAGTCCATAGCAACCAGGTTGTCAGGGTTCAGTTCTCTGGAGGGTTTGCTCTTTTATGGCCTTTTGCAGCTGCTGAGGAAGTCAGGTCAGAGCAAGATGTCTGCACCCAGACCTCCTTCCCAGAGAGAGCCCCTAATTAGCAATCCTCTGGAAAGTGGGGGGGGGGGCATCACCACAGCCTCTCCCTGTATCCTCTCCCTTAGCCTCCTGTCACAGCCTGGCGGGCGCAGACGCTGGTTTGATTCCTGTCCAAAGCCCCCACTTGTTGTTTCGCTTCTGCGCCACAGAAACTGCAATTGATTTTGGGTTGTGTGACCTTGTCTGTGCCCAGGGAGTCTGTGGTGACCCCTACGCAGGAGGGACTGAGGTCCCGTGGCCTTGCACATCCCACAAAAGTCTGCAAAATCGCCTTCCCTGGGGGTTCTGTGCCTGGCCCACAGGGTGGAGAGAAGTGGCAGAGAAAAGCAAGGGAGGGAAAGAAAAAAAGAAAAAAAATGGAAAGAAGTGGTGGAAAAATAGACTCCGCTCCACTGCGTTCTCTCGCGCAGCACCGGGTGCACTTTCTCTCTGAGATCTATATCCCCATTTCCCTGGCTGCCCCTCAGGCACTCCTTTTCTGTTTGCTTTGAATCAGACCATAATCTGCTGTTGTTCCCTGAACACAGAGCACTTTTGTGCTGGGGTATTGCCTTCCAATGGGTCACCTCTGAGGGCTTCCTCCCCCGCGCCCCTTGTCTTTGGATATCCCTCCCATCGCTCCCACTCCACTCTACCTCTTTGCCGATGCTCTTTGTCCCTCGTAGTGATCCAGAAGTGTGAAATATCACATTTCAGGCCAATTTCATGGGTACTCACATTGTACCTTAGTGTTTTTTGCAGGAATTGAGCTCACTTCAGGGGACTCCCCAAAATGGGGTCACCTGGCCTTCTGCCATCTTCCTGACCTCTCACTGTTTATTTCTAATGCTAATTATAGTTTGATGTTATCTCCAATAGCCACAGTTGTCCATATTTTAAAACTTGATTGTTCTATTACAAACATCAGTTTTTTTTTAATATAGCGCAGGGATCTCAATGATCTTTGGTGATGTTTGCATAGTATTTATGCCGAGAACAACTTTTATCTTCAATGGTAAGTTATGTTTGTTTGTTTTTTTAAAGATTTTGTTTATTTATTTGACAGAGAGAAACACAGCGAGAGAGGGAACACAAGCAGGAGGAGTGAGAGAGGGAGAAGCAGGCTTCCTGCTGAGCAGGGAGCCTGATGCAGGGCTCGACCCTGGCTCTCCAGAATCATGACCTGAGCCGAAGGCAGTCGTTTAACCAACTGAGCCACCCAGGTGCCCCATGTCATGTTATTTTAACACGGTGCTGCAGAGTACCAATGGAAAATTTTCTTACTCCTCCAGAGTTAATGCCTAATGGTCCATAGCCTGACACCAAGTAATGCAAGTGCCTTCCTGTTTTCCAAGAAGTGATGCCCATAATCCACATTCTAATGTCAGGTAATGTCAAATTCTAAAATCAAAAACTACCAGAGGTGGAGCTAACTACTTTGAAGAGAGGATTTCTAAAAGGCACTATTTCTGCACAGCTGGAACCATCCAGTATAGCAACCCTCCACTTCTCCGCTTCCCTTGAACTATATACAAAGAAGGAAGGCTAGAAGTCATCTTTGAAGGGAATGAGAGTTTGTGGAGCAGCTTTTCATACTCCTCTCATAGGTGAGGAGGTGCATTCAAAATATTCTTTCTGATTCTACATGGGTGAGGATGTCAGAACCACTACCCCTTCCACTAAGTTGTGACTGCTGATCATCTTCATGTAAAATTTTCTGATCTACAGAACCAGCGGGACACTTGCTGCCCTAAGTGTAACACTACTGATGAGAGAAGAGAGGGACAAGAGAGACGAGGCGAGACAACTATAAGGGGGTATTGCATGTATCGTCACGATGTGATGTGGCAAGATTATCTGCTTTCCGCAAGCACAATGGGGATAGGTTAGAAATGGAGTGATTTTGCTAGTAGTCTCCAAGGTAGCTACCAACTAGAACAGGAATCTCCAACTGCAAGATGTAATGAAGTAAAATTGCCATGGCAGACATGGGGCTATTAAGTGGCTAATTGACTCTTCTCAGCTGACTCTTCCAAGCCATGGCTGTAAAGGGTAAGAATTCATTAGGTCTTGTCACAGAATCAGGGAATGTCTGCTCATTAGAAAACAAACATTTGGATGCCTACCACAGATAAGTAGCTGGAACCAACAGAAAGGGAAGAACAAATTGCCACAGTGGATTTAAGTAATGGAAGAGCATTTCAACTAACAAAGGGAACATCAGCCAATTATCCATAGGCAGTTGTACATGGAACACGTTTGGACCCTTCTCCCTTTCTGCCTCCACACCAGAGGACTAAGAGCTTGAAAAAGGACAAGGTCATAAGAGAGTCTGCTGCATTTCCACCATTATCACAAGTCCTGAACCACTAGGCTAGACTTAGGGGAAAGGAGAGTTTAAATTGGCTATAAGACTCACGTTCTAAGATAGACTATTAATAACCAGTAACTTGTATTCTTTTTCTTATGTGAAATACCTATGCATATCTCATTTGTGAAAGTTCTGTTCAATCTGTAATTCCATGGTAACAGATATTTTCTATCAGTACTTAGAGTATATTATTCTACTGTTTTCTGGCTTCTGTTTCTGCTGTTGAGAAACCAAATTTTAATCTAATTGTTCTTCCTTTGTGGTTAATCTGTTTTACTCCATGATGCTTTAAGTAATTCATCTTTTTTCATTAATGTTTTAATTTTACCATGTCTAGGTGTATATTTGTTTTAAATTATCTCCTTTGAAAAACACTGAGTTTTCTCAATTTGGTACTGGTACATTGGTGCTTTTATAACATCTGAAATGGCAATTATCTCTTCAAATATATCCTTTTCATCATCCTTTCTATTTTATTATTCTGGAACTATTGTTAAAGGTATCTGAAATTCTTCCCTCTAGCCTCTCTTTCACATTTTCACATCCTTTCTCTCTGCTGATTGTGGATAATTTCTTTGCATCAATCTTCCACTGAGTAATTCTTTTTTCAACTGTGTAATGTGTTATTTTATCCATTTATCAGGTTTAATCTAATTTTATATTTTAATTTTTAGAACTTCTATTTGATCTTTATCAATAGCAATTTAGTCCTTTATATTTTTTATTCTTAAAGATTTAACAAATTCTCATTTTTCTGATTATTACATCTTCAGGCTTTGTAGGTAGGTTTATCAGGTTTTGTTTCTGCTAATTTTGTTTATGGCTTATTTCTTCATGGTTTTAATGACATTTTATTGGGAGATGATATCGATTGAAACCCTGAGAAATGTTTGAAAGTTGTTTTTAAAAAGTTCTTTTCCCCATAGCACATCTATGTTTTCTTTTGTTAGGTTCTTGGGGCCACTACCAATCCAGAATTATTTTAACCTAATTATTGGCTTGGTTTTAAAGTCACACAGAGGTGTGAATCCGTGCCACATTTCCATGTATGTAAAAATATTCTGGTTAGAGGGGTGCTGGGTGGCTTGGTCAGTTAAGTATGCAACTCATGGTCTCAGCTCAAGTTTTAATCTCAGAGTTGTGAATTCAAACCTCACATTGGGCTCCGTGCTAGGTATAGAGCCTATTTTTAAAAAAGAAAAATTCTGGTTAGAAACTCTTAAAAGATTTTTGTTCTTCTTATATTTGCTTTTAATTTTATATTCTGCTCTACCAAAAGCCAATGTGTCTCCGAGTGTCGCCTGGTCTTTGTGGCCAAGATCCAGTCCACGTTCCTTAACAACCTCTCAGATTTTTAAAAGTTATCTCTGATTCAGACTTCTATGAAATTCAGGCCCATGGTTGGCTTCCAGCTCATGTGGGTACGCGGGCCTTAAAAATACAGGTTCAAGGTTACTAACAATCAGCAGGTGTTCTCTGGCAAACACTGACTCTCGTGCTCATATTCTGGATATGTGGGGTTTTTTTGTTTCTGTTAATTCTGCCTTCTGATGATTTTTCCTAATTTACTACCACATCAGCGATGATTTTTAAAACATTATCACGTTTAATTCATTTCTGGCATTCTCTGCTCCACTACTCAAACATTTTGCTAAAATTAAAGTCTCTGGGTGGCTCAGTTGCTTAAGCTTAGGTCATGATCCCTCATCTCACCTTTGCGCTCTGATGGTGGAGTCTGCTTCAGATTCTGTCTTCCATCCCCACTGTTCCTCTCCTCCAATCACTCCGTCTCTCTCCAAAATAAATAAATACAATCTTCAAAAAAAAAAAAATGAAATTAAAGTCTTTGATTTACCCCTTAATGTCTCTTTGCTTGTTAAAGTTTATTCTTAAATTCTATTAAAAGCAAGAAAAAAAATCCTAGAATAGTATCTAATGAAATATCAATTTGGATTTTTTTTAAGGCTTTCAAATAGTTTTGTACATTTTGAGTGATTGCCGTGAAAGTGAATCTACTTGAATTTTTGACTAAATGTTTTATGATTTTTATTTTCTCTGAGAAATTGAAAACCTTTCCTGTGATTTCATATCTCACAATCTGAAATTTAATTTTCAAATGTCAGAACATCTGTTTTCCCTTTTCAATATTGAAACTATTTTTGCAAAAGACATCAATATTTCTTAACATACAGATCAAATTTTCCTATTTGCTCACTTAGAACATAGAAGCCATCGACCTTATATACTGAATATTTAATGTCCTCTAAAATGGGCAGTAAGAAACATTTCAAAAGCCAACGAAAGAAGACTCTGTACACATTAGATTATAATATAAATGTGTAGTCCATAACTTCTTATCAGGAAATAAAATTTGAATTACATAGGATATTATTTAAATACTGCAATTTAAATACCATATTAATTTTGTCACTTCGTTTTAATTTCAAGTTCTGATAATGCTAAAAAATACAAAAAGTTGATACTACAACTTTATTATCATGAGACAACTAAGCTTGATTGTTCAACACAACAGTTTTAGTTTAATTTATTATTTCATCTTTTATTTTAATTAAACTACCTGAAATTTCCTTAAAGTCATTTCAGTATTTTTATGTTACCAGATAATGTTGGGAATTCAAGCAACTATTTTCACTAATTAATTCTCGTTTCCATTTTCTTAGGAGGCAAGCCAGATCTGAGAGCTGACTAGCAAGCAGAAGTTTGGGAAAGGTTGGTTTAACACAAGGGATGCGAACAAACATTTTGTATTTGCCTATTCTAAAGTCATTTGCCAATTAAGTTATCTGACTTGTGAGAGTTAAAGTATTCTAGTCTATGTCAAGATTAGCAGACAGAGGAAAGAGGTAGAAGGCTGAATAAACAAATTTTCCTTCCATAAGAATTTGGGTTAATCTCAATAACAATCAAAGATGCATAATTTAACTCAAGATATTTTTAAAAGCCTCTCAGATTAGTGAAGAAAACAGTGTGAAAATACCAGGGTTAAACAAAGTAGAAGTAAAAAAGATGGCTTTTTGCTCTGTTTATATAGAAATTGCTACCAGCCATAGGACAAATTGACATCATACATCATTAAAAACCTTTTAAAATGTGTATATTTAGTCAATTCAACGTTCAGAACTTTTTCCTAGATCAAACAAAACGAGGTAGTAAAGATGTAGATACCAAATTTTTATAATTGTGAAAGTTTCCAACAGGACTGAGGTCCTTTACTAAAATCACATGAAGGTATTTGCATAGCTCTACTCTTTGAGGAAAAACATGCCTACCCTTGAGTTGACTCTTAAGTCATCTACAATGGAGACCTTTCCTTAGGAGGAAGTTCTCCCATTAGCCTGCCTTTTGCATGATTATTTTCTGCTTTTACTAAAATTTTTTTCTGTAGTTCATTGCCTCAATTTTCACCTAAAATTTATTATTACTAACTTATATACTGTCTAATTTTTATTCTATTTTATTTTTATATCTTAGATTTTCTGGCCCTTATATTCTTATAACTTAAAATTTTATTTCTATAGTTTTAATACAAAAACTTCATGTTCTTCAAAACTACTTTTAGCTTTAAAAACCTCTTTCTTAACTTTGTACTTTTTAGACCTCACTTCTTATCTTGAATCTATTTATTTTCAAGTCTATTTAATTTTTTGACTCAACTGCTTTTTCTATATTTTAAAATTAATATTTTTTCTTTGGGATAAATTCACTTACTTTAAAAATTATACTCTATTCCTGCTTTTGTTTTTAGACTTCATCTATTTTAAACGTCTGTTTTTCCATTTATTATTATATTTTAATTTTTTTTTTTTTTTTTACTTTTGTTGAACAACTTTATTTCGTGGCGTGTATTCAAGATGAGAATCCTGGCTCTGCCCACACTTCCTCCCATCTGCATGATGAGGTCAGGTAACTCTTCTCTGGCACCCTCCTTATTAAGCTCTGCTTTCGCAGGAGAATGTGGGTTCGGCTTGCCAGCTCCATTGAAACTTAACTGGCAATTAACTTGAAATGTAACTGGCAACATGTTTCAATTGCAATCCAGTTCTAACAAAGGCTCATTTGAAAGAAACATGACTGACTGAAGACTGGGAAAAAACTGTGCAATCCTTCCATGTATAAATGCTTCAGTGTGAATCCCTGGATGAAGTCAGATCACCAGAAAGCCTACACCTGGATTTATAGTATTCTGGTACTATCTAGATTGATCATACTAGACTTGGTATCCTCTCATTGTCTATTTTGAATAATTTTTTAAGAAATTGCCTTATGGGGCACCTGGGTGGCTCAGTGGGTTAAAGCCTCTGCCTTCGGCCCAGGTCAGGATCTCAGAGTCCTGGGACCAAGGCCCACGGGCTCTCTGCTCAGCAGGGAGCCTGCTTACCCCACCCCTCTCTGCTTGCCTCTCTGCCTACTTGTGATCTCTCTCTCCGTCAAATAAATAAATAAGGAAAGAAAAGAAAAGAAAAAAAGGAAAGGAAAGGAAAGGAAAGGAAAGGAAAGGAAAGGAAAGGAAAGGAAAGGAAAGGGAAAAGGAAAAGGAAAAGGAAAAGGAAAAGGAAAAGGAAAAGGAAAGAGAAAAGAAATTGCCTTATGAAAATGGTAATATATCTATAGTAGAGAAGTTTCCAGGAACGTGGTGCCTTGGGAACAATTGCTTTGTTTTTGGTTTTGTATGGCTATTGATCTGGTCGATTCTGTCTTATTGAATCTCTGAATTGTGTAACCCGTATTTTTTTTTTTCCTTTTTATTGACAGCTTAGAGAGCACAGAGTCAAAATCATGGCTCATGTCCAACAAGCACACAGTATCTCTTGGCAAATATATTACTACTCCTAGTTTCACTTTATTTCTCTCATTTCAGTATTCCCTCTGTGGTGATTTTCTTAGTTACATATTTTTATTTTATCTGTATATATTACATGCATTGTTATACTTCACCTTAAAGAATTTTGAAATCTGAAATACTCTGAAAGACAGAAGCAGAAAAGATCAGCATTATAACTCCATTTTACACATTAAAAAACCAGGACAATATGATAATAATAGGAAGCCAGTCAGTAGCAGAACTGAAATTGGAACAGCCACCTTCAAGTTATGAAATGACTTAAAATTCAAAAGCCCAAAGCAATCAGACTCTTCCTGTTATAATTGCCAGATTTCCATCAACACTGGGGATCAACCAACAGTCAGAAATAATCAAATTCTTTGCGCTGTTTTCTCTACTTTATTTTAAGGAATATTAAAGTTCCAGAAATATCAGCCCAGGCAAATCCAGGGAGTATAAGTAACTAAAAGTGTTAGCTCCCACCTCTTTGCCATATGTTCAGAAAAATCTCAGACAAGTTCAACTTGATGTTTTGTGAACCACCCATCTAGCAACATTGCAAGCTTTACTGGGGGGGGGGGGGGGGGAAGAGGTGTGGCAATTTTAAATTATACCAGTAGAGTCAAGGATATGTAAAGGAACATAAAAGACAGAATTATTTTGCCATAAAGATTCAATTTTGCCATTTAATGTTAAACAAAATACTTAATACTTATAAATATTTCAAGTAGTAGATGAAATGATTCTAGCAGACCCAATTTCTAAACCACAAAACTTGGAAACTCAACCTCTGCTCCACAGAACTTTGTATTTGTTTTGGAGCTTAATACTGTATAAGTACCATCCAGAGATTTTTCTTCAAGACTCTCTTCACTTTGTTTTGTTCTCTGATTATAAAAGTAGCTCTTCTTATTGTAGAAAATTAGAGAGGAAAAAGTATAGAAATAAAAATGAAAACTTAATAGAAATCATTCTAGCTAACATTTTTTCAGCACTTACTTAGTAAAAGCACAAATATAAGCATCTTACATACATTTTTCTCTACCTCCCAACAACACTACAAAATGCATATACTGCTTAGCTTTATTTTATGGCTGAAGAAAAGAACACTCAATGAGTTGCATTAAGTGATTAAGTGAAAAAGCCACTAATTATAAAAGTTGTAAGTGGCATTTGATTTATCACATTCTAGTTTTTATTCATTTATTCATTTGTGGTAAATAATGGATGGTATAGACAAAGATAAACACAGATTGATAGGTAAGTGGATACGTAGATAGTGAGATGATAGATAGATGGATAGGCAGATATAGATACTTTTCTTATTGTTAGGACAATTTGAAACCTAATTCTGCCACATACAATTATATCATAAGCAATTTTTTTGTGTCTTGAAGTTTTACCAAAAATTTAAAACACTGTTAAGTCAGTTTAAATTACATTCAGCTGGAAGGGACAGCAAAGCAAACCTAACAGATAAGCTTAGCATTTAAAGCATGTAAGTGCTTATGTACCTACAAGAAGTCTGAGGGTAGGCAGATGTGAGGCCAGGCATAGTTCACGGACGCCACCAGCACTTGAACACTTTCCATCTTTGCCCATGCTGTTCTTCAGATAGAGAAGTTCATCCTCCTACTGTCACCTCACCGTCATGTAGTGGCTACCACATCTGTAGCTGCCATGTTTCAGAAAACAGAAAAAGAAAGAGGGACATGCCCAAGGGTGTTGTGCCTCAGAAGCCCTTCTCACCATTAGCCATATCTGGTTCATACAGTATTTCAGTTAACTTACTACTGCTGAACAAACCATCCTAATACATAAAGGCTAGAACATCAACAAAATGGTGGACAACTGCCAAATGGATGGGTTTTACTAGGGAAAGTTAGTCCCTGCTCTGAGTGACATTAGTTGGGACAACTCCACTGGGGCTGGAGGATCCAAGATGGCGTCAGCCAGAAATTTGGCAGTCAGCTGGAGTGGCTAGAATGACTAGGGTTGAATGGGCCTCTCTTCTCTTTATAATTCTTCCAAGACCCTTCTCTCTCCCCATAAACTTTTTCTAGTTAGACAGTTGGAATTCTTTACATGATGGCTGGCTTCCAAGAGCATGAAAAAACAGAAGCTGCAAAATTTATTGAGACCTAGGCCCAGAAGTCAACCAACATCACTTTCACACAGTCTACTGACCAAAGCAAATCAGATTTAAGGGTAGAAGACCTTTACCTCTTTATGGAAGAAGGGACATATATATAGAGTATCTACATGTGGTGGATTATTTGCAAAGATGGCCACCAGTTGCAAATAATCCACCACATGTAGATACTCCTTTTCCAGTAATTGTTTTAAAACAAAAAACTGTAGTACGGGTGCCTTGCTGGCTCAGTTGGAAGACCATGTGACTCTTAATATCAGGGTTGTGAGTTTAAGCCCCACAGTGGGTAGAGAGATTACTTAAATAACCAAAATATCTGTATTAGATCAAAAGGTATTCAATCAACAATAAGTCTGCCTTAGTTAATTTTTTTTTTTTGAGGAATTCCCATTCTCTCTCTCTCACTTTCTGTCCCACTGTACTCCCCCATTCTAGTTTTCTGATTCTCTCTAGCTCTCAATCTTGCTTTCTCACTTGTTTGCAAGACATATTTATACACATAATCACCTAGGATAAAATTATTTTTTTAAAAAATATTGATTAAAAATTAAATATATACCCCCCCTTTCCCTCTCTAAAAATCAAAAGGGGACACCTATGTGGCTCAGTCAGTTAAGCATCCAAATCTTGATTTCAGCTCAGGTAATGATCTCAGGTCTTGAGATCAAGCCCTGAGTTGGACTCTGAGCTGGGTGTGGAATTGCTTAAGATTTGCTCTCCCATAGGGCTGCCTGGATGGCTCAGTCAGTTAAGTGTCTGCCTTTGGGTCAGATCATGATTCCAGGTCCTGAGATCAACTCCTGCATTAGGCTTCTTGCTTAGGGGGATGCTGCGCCTCTCCCTCTGCCTGCTGGACCCTGCTTGTGCTCTATCTCTGACAAATAAGTAAATAAAGTCTTTAAGAAAATTTTTAAAAAGATTTTCTCTCTCCCTCTGTCCCTCCCCCCTCTAAAAAAATAAGTGTACAGTATATACAGTTTAATCTTAACTAAAGGTAGAAAAAAATCACACACAAAGTTCACTGTGTGTAGTTGTGCTGCAGGTAATCTTTTTGTTTATTATTTTTTCAGTGTTTTCTGATTTTCCATAATAATATTGTTACTTCTGTATCAGAAAATAATAACAAATGCTCTTTTCTAAGATCTAATTTTTACTAATGGCATAATATTCCATTATACAGATGCAAAAGGGTGATATACACATTCCCTTATGATTGGATATTTAGGCTATTTATATTTTTCTCATTAAATCATGCAAAGATAAATGTATTTGAACAAATATAAATTTTTTTCCTAGAAACTATTTTCCAAGAAATGTTATTTCCATTTAGACTTTGATAAGCAGTGTATAAAACAGTCCAAGCATATCTTTAACACCACTGGGTATTTCAGCATTTTAAAAACTTACGGCAACTTATTTTTACTTGCATTTTTTATTAGCAAGTTTGAAATTTTATAATGTATATGTATTGACCATTTATATATTTTAAAGTCTGAATTGTCTGCATCCCTTCCAGTTTTTCTGTTGGAACCAAAATGTTTTTCACTTATCATTAAAAGTCTTCATACAACAAAGCATATTATGTATAGTAGTTTTAATATGTATGTATGTATAGTTTTTAATATGTATACAATATGTATGACAAATCTAGTTATCAATTTGTATATAAAGTAATGTGGGGAGAGAAAAAAAATGGATTCCCTAGTCTACGCCACAGGGTTTTCAAATCAAGTGTGTGTGTGTTCAGGTCAGGAAGAGAGGGTTTAAATGAACTGGGCTTTGAAAATCCCATTAAAATTATTGCTGTAGATTAATTTTATAATTAAGAAGTTTTAGTGTATGAATAATAATTCTTAGATTTGTGCTTCTTATCGCTCATTCTAGTCAAGCTGAAAGCAGGATTATATTGGAGGTCTTTTTTTAAAGCATCTTTTGCAAGGTTGGTAAAGGGGAGGCAGGAGTAAAATATTGTTTTTTAAAAATAATGACATTTACTTATGAAGTTGTAGAATTCTTAATAAGTATATCCTGGATAACTTAAGGGCTCAAATCCATAGTTTTTGTTTTGTTTTGTTTTGTTTAATCTGCTTTATTTAACATTAAAAAGTGTATTAAACAGAAAAGCCAGGTCATTCCCCCTTGGCTAGTACTAATGGCTAAATGTTGTATAATTTCCAAAGCACTCTTCACATACTCAAAAATAATGAGATGATACAATCAAATTAATTGTATTATTTTATTCCTTACAAAGGAACAAATGCATCCTATGTATTCATAAAGAAAGATTCCTGTGTGCCGATGACATATATAAATTGTCTCATGAGCATAAAACCTTTTTGTTATTGTCATTAATATGGATAATTAACACATAGTTAAACTGGGCTATGTTTGTTTAGCTTTTAAAAATTACAATGAAGAAATTCTACACAGATATACTACAATATAATAAAAAGAACATGATAGAATGTATCACTCAGATGCAGAGTTTTAGATTAGTGTGGTACAGTATTACTGTATTGACTATACAGGGCCTCTAGGAGAATAAAGGGGAAATAAATGGAAAATTTTCTTATGTAATATTATCCGCCAGAGGGAGCATAGACAGTCAAAAAGAATATAAATTATAACTAAGGTTGACCATTAAACTAAATAGTTTTCCCCCTTGGCTTCAGTATTAAAAAGAAAAAGATTTCCTAAATGACACTAGGCCATTTTTAGAGAAACAAAATGTCATAAAAAATCAGGTATCATTTTTGAACAGTGGCTTTGTGGCTATATTTATATTTTGAATCGGGCCTTTCATCACAACAAATTATAAATAAAATATGAAACCTTTGCTTCACACATTAATAACCAAATGCTTATATAATGCATCTTAAATTATTTTTCACTTTACACAGTGAATTTAAACCAGATAAGAAAAAGACACCTATTTTTGAAGTCTATAGCCTCATTTAATCTAGGCAAATGTGAATAGCTGAGCAGTAGTTGCTAAAAGATGACAAAGTTCACCCAAACCAATGAAATTTTAAAACATCTCAAAGTGAACAAAGCCAGAGACTCCATCAGCTGATGTTGCCTTATGAGCTTATCTGCCTGTGAAATGATCCCAATGATTATAGAACTGCCTTTCAGAAACACTACAGTTTTGAAAAGAATGTAAACCATACTGTGTTTTCACTAGGTCAATGTTGACTGTATTTCGGAGCACATTTCAGTTTTATCTTCTTCTTATGCATTATCTCAATGTTCCTGGTTTCCATCTTTTTCTATTTCTCAGTAAATGCTGATATTGTGGGCTCCTGGGTGGTTCAGTTGGTTAAGCGACTGCCTTCTGCTCAGGTCATGATTCTGGAGACTGGGGATCGAGTCCCACATCCTGCTCCCTGCTCGGTGGGAAGCCTGCAGAACCTCTTTCGCTCCCCCTGCTTGTGATCCCTCTGGCTGTGTTTCTCTCTGTCAAATAAATAAAATCTTTAAAAAAAAATTTTTGATATTGTCTTCAGTGACCATTCTATAACTAAAAAGCATCATTAAACATGATTATTACAATGTTATGACAGTCACTGTCCCCCTTTATATATGTTTACGGAGCTGCCCATGGTTAACATGGATGGTAGAGTTGAAGCCTGTGTTTGCATTCTGTAGGGTAACTGGACTTAACTAGTGGACTTAATCACTAATACGTGTGATTGCCCTAAGCAATCCACTATCTGGGCTTTTCTAGTTAAGATCTGAGTCTCTCTGCAACCAGTAACTGTTTCCCCTTTGTGCTTCACAGGGGTCAAAGCTTACATTCTTTGCTATTTTAGATAGTTATGAAGGGATGTATTTTGTTAAAGAAATTTTCTTAAATTTGTGAAAATTCTGAAGGAAATTCTAACAATACAGAAAACACTAACTTTTATGGTACTACTTAATCCATAAAATATATGTATATAATGTTATGTATATATGTATCCACAGTCTCCTAGCTGATACTGCTAATATTCACTATAGCTATCAGTAGACTTTTATACTGATAATCAGCATAAAATTTGTTTTGTCCTTTTGCAAATAACCAAGAGATATTAAATTAACATTTGACAGGGAATGAATTAGTAAATGATATTGAAGTTTTGGCCTTGAAACTATTTTGATTATGAGATGATTTATTACTGGGTCAATAACTAATGAATTGTCTAACATAAAAGTAGTTATTTTATTTTGCTTTATTGGAACATTACTAACCCATAAATAAATTCTGACCAGTGCTATTAAACATTTCTCAGTTTATTTTATTGGTTCCAAAGCATACAGCTAAATGTACTAAAGGAAGTATTTCAAAACTACATTTAGGAATAATCCAAAATCCTAAAACAAAAAGGAATTCATTACTATGAAAAAAGCAAGCAAAAGGTATTCTTAACGTTTTAAATCTAATTATTCTGGGTTTTATCAGATTATTAACTAAAGTATGTAAGTATCAGGGCACTGAATTTTGAAAAGGCTCAGGGTATATACTAAAACAGAAAGTAATGAAAAATATGTAAAATAGTGGTTTATGTTATAAGAAGCATTTGAATGTGAAATTTTGTTCTTTTCTTTGTGATGTCATGTCTTCTCATTATTTTATACTCAACAGCCTGAGCTTTAGTACCAGTTGACCCTAAGGCAAGAAAGACAGTATGGCACAGTAATTTGTAAAGTAAAGCTAATTTGGGGGGAATCATCCAAGGAATTCATTGCTTTTCAACATTTCAAATTAACCTTTTCATGTCACACAGTATTAGAAATAAACCCAATTAAATTATATTGTTTCTGTGAAGTAGTTTCTTCTCAAGATGCCATTTCCATCTCTCCAGGGAAAATGAAATTTTAAAAAACTAAAACTAGAGAAATTATAATTTTAGACTTTGTGTAATTCACATATATGTGTTGCACTTAACGTTATTACTTTCTCATATGTCTATCATGTGAATAGCTCATCCAATCAAAAATACGCAACAACGTGGGTTCCCACAGACCTGATTTCCTCATAAGAAGGAGGCACCACAGTCACTGAGGTAAGAAGCATCTGAAGAAATTTTACATCTTGCATCCTCTCATTTTTTTTAAGATTAATTTTCTCATTCCTTTTGGAACTAAGACCAAAAATAACCAAGGAAAGTAGGGAAAATAAGATGATGAATACAAGGAAGAGAAAGTAGCAATAAAAGTTAAGTGATAGGGGGATTACTTACATTACATCATAAAACTTTGATGATGCTATGATGTTAGTAGTTTTAAAATATGTCAACAGATTCTTAGATTCTCTCCTCAAGAAGTGGGGCCTCATTCTCTTCCCTTTGAGTGTGGTCTGGTCTCCATGACTCACTGAGAACAGACTATAGTGCGAGTGATTGAGAGTAAGTCATAAAAGGCATTGTGTGCTTACCCTTTGCTCTCTTTTTAAAAAAATATTATTAATAGATTGTTTCTTTTATTTAAGAGGATAGAGTATTGCTCTTCAGCTGATAGAAAGTAAGCTCTTCTTGCTCTCCTTTGGATTGTTAATTCTGGGAGAAGCTAGATACCATGTAAGCACCCCTACAGAGAGGTCTACATGGCAAGGAACTGAGGCCTCTAGCCAAAAGTCACAGGACTGAGCCATCTTGGAAATAGACCCTCTGGCCCAGTCAAACCTTCAGATGGCCACAGCCTTGGCTGGCATTTTTACTGTAATCTCAAAGGTAATCCTGAGCCACAACCACCTAGCCAACACACTTATGGTCTCCAAACTTTCAGAAACTTTATGAGATAATAAACTTTTGCTGTTTTAAGCTGTTAAGGTTTGACGATAATTTGGTACAAAGCAATAGATAACTCATACAATGACCCTGGTGTATAAATGAGTCACATTATATAATGAAAAAATACTATAAATAAATAATGAGTAATAATTTCATATTTTGACACAGAGTATTTGGGTTTGCTTACAAAGCCATAGAAGACTATAAGGAAAAAATACAATTCTGTTAGAACTGAACCACATAACTTGATCATAGTCTTGGCTTTGACCTTGCACACGGCAAGAATGCAGCCCACTGGGGTAGTTCATTATCATACGACTTTTTATGAGCCTGACTGGCTCTCAGTAAATATTTGTTGAATAAGGGAGGAATGGAAAAATGACAAGGAGATGTGTTAGTCTGGGGATAGTATGAAGACTAATGTTACAGAATACCTATTTTGTGCAAGACGCTGTGATAAAGAGTTCACAGGAATAAACAAAGAAATACTTATATTATTCAAGACAAATGATATGCAAGTATCCACTGCCTAAAGCTAATTTGGAAAGAGGGAAGATGTAGAAAAAGAAAGTGGTGGAAACAAAATCCTCTCAGGCAGAGCAGAAACAGTGATTATATGGACCCAAGAAAATCCTAGAAAGTGTGCCTTATCAGTATCTCAAATAGAAGATTTTCCCCTAGGCTATGTGATTTTCCACAAAGAAAAAAAAAAAAAAACTTAGTAAATGAATGTGAATTCATGATATGCAGTTTTAACCAGTGTTTATTTAAAACTACTTGATGCCCAAAACACTTACATGAATAAGGCCAGCTTGCTTACCATTATCTTTAATGTTGTCGATATACATGTATTATTTTTAAAAGATTTGTCCTTTATCTCAGTATATTGAGCTAAAACCGCAAATAAAGACACAATAATGGTGATGATAAATTAAAATTTAAATATGTTGCAATATTTATTGGTTATATACAAAAATGTTTTACTTAAACCGTATACTTCAAAAATTCATAAATGTAGATTCCATTAAATGTCACGTCGATTAGGGTCTGAGTACATCATTAGAGTTCTGACAGAAGAGATCTATCTGGGCTTCAAGACAGACCTAATTATCTACTCTCATACCCTTTCTTTTTTAACTTTAATTGGAGTAACAGGCATCACTCTTGCTTCTCATTAGAACTAAATGTTCACACACCAAATAACTTGAGGTAGAAGAGAATTTTTTATTTTATTTTATTTTTTTGCAACTCAGATTCCTTCAAATACTAGAACCTATACACACCTATCTAAATCGAATTACGTCTCTTTATCTAAACAATAATAGCAGTTAAAAACAAATAAATTGAGGGACATCTGGACAGCTTAGTAGATAGAGAATGTGACTTGTATTGGATTTGAGAGTTCAAGCCCCACGTTGGGTATACAGATAACTTCAAAATAAAATCCTAAAAACAAATAAATTGAACTATAATCTCTGTAAAGATACTGAGCACACATATCTGATATACCCACTCCAGCTCACTTACAGGCTGAACCTAAAAGAAATATGAGGCACACATTGGGCATTTACAGAATGACTTCTAGAACTGCCCCTTAGCACCTGGCTGCTTTTCCTTGTTCTTCTCTGCCCAATCTTCGGGTGAAGATTCTTCCCCAGTTGGCTCATGTGCGGCACGACACACTGATTGGCTGTCGTCCCACTTCCGGACTTTTGGCTGTGTGCCCTACCCTCCAAAGCACAGTTCTTCCGCACATCGTCTCAAATTACACACTGATAAGGACCTCTTGTGGAAATGACTCCAACCCTTCTACCATACATATGACCTTCCTCACAGCTGATACTTGGCCAGCCTGGCCCACACAGTAGGCAGGAGGTACCACAGGTTTGGTACACATGTGCGAAGTATTATGTACCCGTGGTATGCATGCTATCATCCGACCTTTCTGGGAAAACCGGCCTTCTGCCATCTCCAGTCCTCCCTGCATACCTCTTTTTAAAGAGACCCTGTGTCTGAAAGCGCTTTCTTCAGTATTTCTCTCAAGTGCTAAATTGTTCACTCTGGGTCAAAGCCCCCAGAGCAAGAGAATAAGAGCCATTGTACATTTGAATATACACATGCCTTATTCGTGACATGGAACTTCCACAACTCACAAATAAAACAGAAACAAAAAAGAAGTTCGAAAGTTGGCACCCACTATGAACAGTTCGCCCATCCCCGATATGCACAAACACACAAACAATCCAAAGGGCATTGAACTCAAGTAATGACTGATAGGAGTTCATAACAAAATCCTTGGGCCTTCATCAATTTCAAAAACCTGACATGAACTACTTGGAATGGAAAAAACAAGAAATAATGACTCTGAGATCAATATTTTCCAGCAGTGGAAGGAGCGTGTAAGAAAGCATAGAGGAGAAAAACAAAAAAACCTTGCCTTTGGCCTGTGAGTGTTTTGTCTTTACAAGGCCATGGGCCAGTGTGTTCCCAGGACTTTGAAGGCTGTGTGAAGTGATAGAGAAGGAGTAGAACAACAATTATATTTTGAGTTCCCTCTCTGTGTTGGGAACATCCAAGCTCTGCCTTCAAAGAGTTTACTTTCTCATGGAAGAGACAGAGAAAAACAAACAAATAAATAAGTTTAGAACGCATGACAGGCAACACTAGTGCTGTTAAAAAGAAAAAAGGAAAAGAAAAAAATTGGGCAAGTCAGGAAGAAGGAGTGTGGCAAGTCCTGTGAGGTGAAACAGGCACCTGGGAAGGCTTTTCTTAGAAAATGACATTTCAACAGAGGGCAGAATGAGATGAAGAAGAATGAGCTGTGTAAAACTGTGGGAAAAATTTCAGGCCGCAGGAATAATGAGTGGAAAAGTCCATGGCCAAGAAAATATGTGGAGGGTTCAATGAATAGAAAAAGAATCAAAGTATCTGCAACAGAGAGGAAAGAAAAAAGGGGTAGAAAATTACTTCCTAAAGGTAGTCAAAGGCCAGATTGCGTAGGTCCTTATAAACTGTGGTAAAGGCTGTAGAGCTGTTTTCCCTGCCAAGCGCTCTTTGGAAACCATTCTGCGGAGCTTTGATTACTGGTCCCATTTTTTTTCACTTGCTTGTAATAGGATGATATACTTACACATACCCTTGGCCATAGTCCTTTGCAGTCCCTCCCACATGTGTAACATGTATTTCCTTATACCAGTGACACATATGCCTTGCTTTGGTCAATGGCATGTTCACTAACGTGACACAGACAGAGGCCTACATGTGCTCACATGGGTTGTCTTGGCTTCTGGAGCTCTCCTGATTACCATTTGAAGAGTAGGCTCTAGTTACTGTGCCACAAGCAAGGGTTCCAGAATAAGATTCACGGAGCACACCAGAACCCATCTGAAGCCTGAAGCATAGTCACTCCAGCTGACCTGTGGGCAAGTAAAACAAATGCTTAATGTTGTAAAATACTGAGAGTCAGAGTGGTTTGTTTAGCAGCCTGATTGAAGCATGAGCTGACTAATACACCACTGGAGGGTTTAAATCAAAGGAAGATAGTAATCTGATGTATTTTAAGAAGACCACTCAGACAGCTGTTTTGACAGTGGAAGGAAGAAATACGCAAGTGGAAATAGAGCAATTCAGAGGCCAGAACTGCAAGAATCCAGCTGAGTGACGACAGTAGCTAGATGGTGGGGGGGGTGGGGGTTGGGGGTTTGGGGATGATAATGGAGTTGATGGGATCTGGGGATGATGGGAGGAGGTGAGATGTGAGATAAAGAAAGGAGTGTGACAACACTGTTGTACAGCAATTTTATCATCCAGCTTGTTATTTTGTCCAGCCACCAGCCCAGCCTACATTGCTAAGCATACAAATCAGCACATAAAGAGTGTTTTCTGTCAACTGCCATACATTCAGGGACTACAGTTGCTATAGCAGCCAAGCAATTCTCTTTGGGCAGCCAGGTGGAAACCAAATTGTCTTGAAGAATCCTAGAGCTGAATAGGGAGCTTTTCTCTAATACCGCATGAGAAACTTCATCATTGCTTTTTTTCCCCCCACAAGAATAGCTAAATCAGGATGTTATCAGTGGCTTAGTACATAATTCTCTTTTTTCTGAAACCAACTCTGTTTTTCCATTTTGCAATTCATAGTTTGTGCTGAGAATTTTGCAGATTTTGCTGTTTTTCAAGAGGTCATTCTGTCAAATGCTAAGGCATCTCCCTTCTCAGCTGAATGGGTACCTATCCTTGGGTTTCAGAAATGGCTCAGACCAGACTACACTCCTCATTCACAGTAAGAGCTTTTCACTCAAATATGTGTCTTCTCTCCTACCTAGGAATCCAAGTCAGACAGTACTGGAGCCTCAAGGACCACCTGGCCTCTCTCTTGTCACACTTCCTTCATGCAAGAAGCCAAACTAAACCTGGAAGTCTGATCCTGCCTCTCTTCCCATATGGCTCACCCTGGCATTCCTCTCACTAAAACCAAGATTTTCTACTTGCATAAAATACACCCAGCTCAGGAACTCTTGTACTCTGTTGGAGGGAATGTAAATTGGTACAGCCATTATGAAAACAGTATGGAGGTTCCTCAAAAAATTAAAAATAGAACTATCATATGATCCAGCAATCCCACTTCTGGGAATATGGCCAAAGGTAATAAAATTAGTATCTTGAAGAGATATTTGTGCTCCCATATTCATTACAGCACTACTCACAATAGCCAAGATATAGAATCAACCTGAGTCTCCATGAATGAATGGATGGATAAAGAAAATAGGTTATATAGATAATGGGATATTATGAAGTCTTACAAGGGAAGGAAATTTTGTTATCTGCAACAATATAGATGAATGGATAAAACTTGAAGGCATTGTGCTAAATGAAATAATCCAGGCACAGAAATATAAATGCTTCATGATCTCACTTATGTGAGAAATTCAAAAGAGTAAAACTCATAGAGAGTAGAATGGTGATTGCCAAGGGTTGAGCATAGGGGAAATGGAGAGATGTTGGTCAAAGAATGCAAACTTTTAGTTATGCAGGATAAAAATATTCTGGGAATTTAAAGTACATTGTGGAAACAATAATTAACATACTATATTGTATACTTAAAATTTGCTAGGAAAGGAGATCTTAAATGTTCTCAGCACAAAAAAATGGCAACTATGTGAGGTGATAATGTTAGTTAATCTGATTTGGGTAGCCATTTCACAATGTATACATAGATCAATGCATCACATTGTATACAATAAATGTACACAACTTTTGTCAATTATATCTCAATAAAGCTGGGAGGCAGAAGTACACTCAGCCTTCACCAGTAGTATGACAAAGGGAGAAAGCCTCCAGGACTCCCACATGTATCCCCTTCTCTTCTCCCATTAAAGCTTTAGTCTCCAACTCTCATGATCTGAGTGACACAATTATCTTATAATGCACCCAACCCACCATCTGTATTTATATCTAACCATCTTTGGTTCTACTTTATCTATTTTGTTCACAATGGCCCCTGATAGGCATCAGTGCTCCTCCTCCCTGAGGAGATCAGAATGAGTGAGAAAAGGCAGGTACCAGTACCTTGATGAACTTATTTCTATTTCTGGATATCCACCACATAGCATAGTAGATTATGCAATTCTTACTGTTGTACCATATGACATTCAGAATCAAACAATTTAAAAATGCCTAATGTCCATCTGCCAGCCAGGGAGTGATCTGCTCTGGTAGACCGTAATAGAGAACCAGCCTCTAAAGCTTGCAGCTATTCATAATAGACAGCATCACTGTAAAAATGACAGCTAAACATTCATTAAACTCATTAAAGTCCTAAGAAACTCAAGAGTACTCAAAATAAATTGCATTTTGTCACAAATAGTTTAAAGAGAAATCTCCTAGGAAAGAGTTTAGAATTGCTAGAATTGCTTGCAATCTGTAGGAGGGCTACATTTCCTGCATTTTAAAAAGAAATCTCATAAATGTTTGAGAGAGATTTATTGTCTGTGGTTTCTATGCAGCCAGAACACATAGGTAAATAAGATGCCTTACTGGTGAGAAAGCTGTTACTTATTCTCGTATCCTTGGTGAGTATGAACATGCTATCACAGTACAATTAAATCCATATTTAGAGACACTAATCAGGAACAAAACCTGCACAGTGCAATCACACTCCTCAGGGAAATGATTGTTTCATGCAATATCCCTCATGTGTTCTCTTTTCCTTCCTGTTCAGGGACACATGTGCCACTTAGCCTCTTGCATCGAATTAGAGGTCACAGAGGACAGGTGGCCTTAAATGTCTTGTCTAGAATCATAAGAATCCAGATAAATGTTAAGACTAATGTCACAGGTTTTCAAGAGCATAAAACTGTCTGGAAACAATATCATTAAAACAGCACTTCAGGAAATAATGGAATCTTTTCTCTGGGATTTTTAATAAAAGGTCTTTCATATCCTAAAGAATGACGGGGAGAATATCCATTTAAATGTTTCTTGGAGCTACAGTTCACAATATTTGGAGTTAATATTTCCTTATTTCCTCAAATTATGTTTCATTAATGTGATTTTCCCTGTTTTTCCTTTTTGTGTGTACATTGTAGCATCAACAAAATACATTCAGTTGCTGTGCTACTTTGCCTAATGGATTTGGATAATGAACAAGGAAAAACAGAAGAAAGATAAACATAGAACTCAATCATTATTTACAATCATGTGCCATTTTCTAAGATGGCTTTGGACTTGCCTATAGCCTAGTTTCTTTATCAGTTTCCTTTCTTTTCTTTTTTTTTTTTTTAATATTGTGATAACCCTTTCTCTGGAGAACTGATTTACTTTACAGCTGGGATTTTTAAAAATACTTTATTAAATATTTTGAATCTAAAACAAAAAAAGACAGCCTTTCAAAGATCCATTATTGTTAGATCTTGGGAGAGAAGAGATTCTTCAATATCTTTTGAGAAATTCAAACTCTATGTTGAATGGTCTCTTGAGATAAACGTATACATTTGAGGAATCAGGAACTGTAGTTAAGTTCCACTACTATTTCCCATAGGACCTTGAGCAAGTTCCATTCTTGCCCTCTGTAACCATTGTTTCCACAGCAATACGTGGTATGTGTTTGTGTTCTTCCTCACTGAGGAGATGCGAACGAGAGATGAGGAGGGCCAATATCTTGTCAACTTAATTCTTCTATTCTTGATTCTCAGCATACCATACCGAGTACTATTTCTAGATAGTATAGAATGAGATAAAGCCTTTGATATCAGAAATAAAAAATAAGAAATGCTTTATAAATTTCCTTACACATTTTTTAAATCAATATACATATTTGGAAGAATGTTTTTAAGACATACAATGTATATATAGGACCTCTGTATCTGACAGCCTGCTAGACATTTCTACTGGTATGTTTCTGAGCCACCTCCAGCTCAACACATTCAAAACCAAAACTAGTATATTTTCCCTGATGAACAAAGTCTTCTTCCTTCCAAGTTCCCTAACTCAACATTTATTTCATCTTGTCAGCCAAGCCCCAAACCAAAGCATCATTCTGTGCTCCTCTCTCCCCCATTTCTAACATCCTATCATGAAATAAGTCAGAAATCCTGCCTTTCATAATTTCAAATTTATTCATTCTTTCCCATTTCCATAGTCACTGCTAGACCTTTATCATCTTTCATTTTGATTATTAAAAAAACCTCCTAAATAGATTCTCAACCACCTGCCTCTCATTTCTCTCCAATCCATCTAGCATAGTGCCAGAATTATTTTGCTAAAACACCTATCTGATAATATCTTTCATTGACTTAAAAACTGACTTCAGTGACCCCCCCTGTTGCCTGTCAGATAATTCAAAGTCATTTCAACAATGATTTTCTTTTTTTTTTTTAGTATCTATTACTACAAGCCATACCCTCTACTAAGTAGGAACGGACACAAAGCAGAAAAGGCAGGGATTTCTAAGTAGCCCATAGTGTGATTCTAGGAGAATTGGATATATTAACAGCTATTTACAATACAATGCAATGTATGTAACCACTAGAGTGTGGAGAAGTACAGAGCAGCAAAGAGTAGGGAGTGACCACTTATATAAGGGGCTTCAGAATGGGGAGACTTGACACGGGTATGCCAAGTAAAGGGAATGGCGCATGCAAAGTGCATAAGAATCAAACAGCACTCTGGGATGTATTTTTTGCAATTATTTTTATTGCTAAGAATGTTAATATCAATACCCAAGACCAGAAACACTGGAATAGGAATCCCTATTGGCTATGGTGTTAGGGGTTTGGTAGTGGGGAGTAAGCTGGGTAAGCTGGGAGTGGTCAAGACACAAAAACAACAGGTGAGGGGGGTGATAAATTTTAGTTGCAATATCCAAGTGCAGGTCAGAGATGGAAAGCTTGAGAAGGATTTGACTTGATTCTTTAATTCTGGAGGGCAACACATGGGAAGCATGAAAAAGAATGTAGGCAGCTAAAGGAGCAAAAACTGGCCCTTGGATGATGACCAGCAAAGAAACAGACCTCTCAGTTCTACAACCACAGCAAAGTGGATTCATCCACCAATGTGAATGAGTTTGGAAGCAAATTCTTCCTGAGTTTCTAGTAAATAATGCAGCCCAGGCAAAACCTTAATTTTTGTCTTCTGAAGCCCTGGGGTTGCATGGACTTCTGACCTACAGATATTGTGAAGAAATAGTGTCACCATTAAATTTGTGGTAATTTGTTACAACAGCAATGGAAAACTAACATAACATACCAGATCATGTTCAAATTAGCTGTGTTTACACACGGATTATACTCATTAGGATTTCAATTCGTTGAACTTAGGAACCCCCCCATTACCCCTCGGTTACCCCTCAGTGAGGCTTTGTTTTAGGATTATGACTGATCAGAGAGCAAATACCATCAAGATTCAACTGAATTTACTGAAAGATCTTTAGGTTCTTCATCTCTGCCTCATAACCGACCTTCAGATTGTGACGTGTTTGTTCTTAGCTTCATCTGAACCTAAGCACTTCTTTCTTTGGGCTTAGAAGAGCATCTCCTCATCTCCTTAATGCTAGGGTCACAACTGATTCTGAGTTTCCTTCAAGAATCTAGACATTTTGTTTGAGGGTTACTTCAACAAGTTGAGATATTTTGTTATCAATGATTTCTGCAGCCTAGTCCTAATTACATGCCCCATAACATGCCCATTCCTCCTTGATAGCCGGTTTCCCTGCTGTCTTCTAGTGTGTAAGTTGGGTTCCTGAACGTGGTTTCTCTTATTTTGGTCAGGGCCCAGAGCTTCTCCCCTACAAAAGTTACAATTCAAGTTATCCACTTTGTGGCCCTCAACTAAGTCATTCTCCCCACCCCACCCCACCCCAGGCATGACCTTCAAGGTAAACTGCCAGTGTGAACAAAAAATTCTGTTATATCAGAACCTCCTCTTTCTGGGAGTGTCCTCCCCTGCACCCCTTCCCTGGAAATAGGATGCTCTAACGGCTGCAAGGAAACAAGGTTTGCACGTTACAGAAATAAAAACATGTTGATTTTATATTAAAATCTTTTCTTTTTTAGAGTCAAGAAATTTTTGGAATCTAATCTTTTAGGATCCATTAAAAAATTCTAACTGCTTCCATTTCCTAGATGTCTGTGTGCCCCTGATTTCTCATGTGAAAAATGAGGACAGTAATAATAACTAGGCTGTGGGGGAGGACTGAGTGATTTAACAGATGAAAAGTGTTTCAGGCCAACAATTCTACTTTGGGGAATGTGTTAAATAGCCTTAAAAGCATTGGCTAATAAGAATATATGTGTAAGGATGTTCAGTGCAACATTGTGATGGCAAAAAATAAAACTGGAAACAAATATCTATTCAACTGTGTATAGTTAAATAAATGTGATACATACACATTACAGAACATTATGTTGTTGTTTTAGACATCTGCCGGGTATCATCTCACATCTTCTCAGTCTACATTTTACTCCAGCTGTTGCTGTAGCAACCAACTGCTTACAGGTATAACTGACAGCAACCTCCTTCAGCTGCATCACATATTTCTTGATTTGTGCCCAGAGTCTCAGTCCATCAACATTTGGAACATTTGCAGGAACTCATAGCCATTTCAGCACAGGTGCAAACCTGCAACTGAAAGAACACAAGGTTTATCCTGTCTGTTAGAGAGTGGGAATAAGCATGTAAGTGGTTTCTCTCCTGTCCTTTAAACAGACAATTCTGAGATGTATTCTACACTGTTCCTCAGAAGTCCAAGTTTCCCACAGTTCTGGCCAGCTCCATAGGGAACCACTAGCTGACTTTCCCTTTTCCTGTTTATTCTTTGTAGTCCTCCATTCCTGGTCCTGATCACTCCAGAATAAGCTGCCTGTAGGCAAGCCCTTGTCTCAGGTTTTTTTGGGGGGGAAACTAAGGTTAAAACAATAGCTTATTTTAAAGTATTTTAAAAATGAGAAATACATTTGTTGGCCTAGGTTATCTATAGTATATTGTTAAATAAGTAAATATGAAATGCAGATTAATGTGTGTGACATCATTTATAAAAACAAATAACACTAAACTGTGTGTATTTCTGTAATCTTGGAGAGAAATCGAAGGGTGCCCATCAAGTTGTTGGCATTGGTCTCCTCAAGGGAGGTGAAAGCAAATCGTTAGCTTTTCCTTAGTAATTTTTTTCATTATTTTACTATGATCAACATGTCTTAATTTCACATTTTAAATTATTTTGAGAAGAAAAATGATCTCTAAAATTGGTATCAAGTCAACATGCCAGGAAAAAGAACTTCTAACCAGGTGATAGGGAAGAAAATAACTATACTATTGGACTTGAGCTGAAAGACAAACTCTATCATAAGCCTTGTTATTAACCTTGGACAAGATAATAATTTTTTCCTAAGACCTTCATTGTAAAATAAATACCAAAAGCTATACTCACAAAGTTAGCATACTGGCTGTGACTGAGATACACTCCAGAAATCACTGAATGAAGAATGAGCCACTCAGTAAGGACTTAGGATGATTAATAGATAAACAGATGGACGTCCACTCCTGCAGCATTTCCAAAGGTGTATGTAGCAAGGGCCGAGCCACAGAAAGAGAACAGCTAGTCTCAAGAAAGAGCCCAGTTGAAATATAAAGGATCTCACAGAAGAACAGCAGCAATGCTAACACGACGTGAAGTATAAACCTCAACATGGAGATCTTCAAACTTTATTGAAAGACACACAGTAAGATCTCACACAAGATTTTATAAAACTTAAAAATATAGCCCGAATAAATTTCCATTAGCCTCATTTGCTTTTATTCCAGGGTGGGTTCATTATGAATTAGGGATGGTCACTGACCATATGTATGTCTATATTTTATTATTTTTTTTAAAGACTGTATTTATTTAACAGAGAGAAACACAGCCAGAGAGGGAACACAATCAAGGGGAGTGAGAGAGGGAGAAGCAGGCTTCCTGCCGAGCAAGGAGCGCGATGTGGGACTCGATCCCGGGTCTCCGGGATCATGACCTGAGCCGAAGGCAGTCGTTTAACCAGTTGAGCCACCCAGGTGTCCCTGTATGTATATATTTTTAAAAGGATGTTTTTGAATACCTCTCCCAGAAGTCTAGACCTCCACTTAAGCATCTGGTCCCACTAGTAAATATGCAAGAGGTGAAGAAAAAAACCTGTAAAATATAAGACAAAAGAATGAAAGAAGCACACTCTAAAAGACATACACTGTCAAGAAATGGTATGCAATGATAAGTACATTTTCTATGGCACTAAATAAGTGGACTAAGTAGGCAAACCCTGGGATGCAAAGGGTAAGATGATTAACCTCGGTGATGGTTAATTTTATGTGTTAACTTAGCTAGGCCACAGTGTTCAGATATTTGCTTGTTATCAACTGAATGTTTGTGTCTCCCCCAAACTCCTACCCAACACATACATTAAAACCCTAACTCCCAATGTGATGGTACTAAAAGGTGGCATCTTTGGGAAGCAATTAGGTTTATCGAGGTCCCGAGTGCCCCTGATGAGATTAGGGCCCTTATAAAAAGATGTAGAGACTAGAGTGTGCTCTCTCTCTCCCTTGTCTGTCTCTTTCCCCTTCCCTCTCCACAATAAGAGGACATGGCAACAAGGTAGTCATCTGCAAACAGGAAAAGGGCCTTCACCAGACAAGGAAGCTGCCAGCACCTTGATTTTGGACTTCCCAACCAACAGAACTATGAAAAGTTAATTTTTTTATTTCAGTCACCGGCCTATGGTATTTCATTATAGCAGCCTGAACTGACTAAGACAATGGTGAAACATTATCCTATTTCTGTGATGGTGTTATTGAATGAAGTTAACATTAAAATGGGTAGGCTTTGATTGTCTCTCATAATGTGGGTGGGTCTCATCCAGTCAGTGAAGAACAAAAGACTGGCCTCTTCCGACAAGAAGGAACTAGAACTCAACTGCCATATTCGCTTTTCCTGGGTCTCCAGCCTGCCATATTTCCTTATCAGATTTTGGACTCACCAAGTCTTCACAATCGTAGGAGCAAATTCCTTAAAATAAGTATGGTTGTGTTTCTCCGGAGGACCCTGAGTAGTATTACCATGATATATGCAAATGCTCTGGAAAGTGAATTGCCTCATTAATGTAATTAGTGATAATTATAACAGTGAATACTCACTGAATGCTTACCTGAGTTCCAGGCATTGTTCTAAGTGCTCTACAATTCAACTCACTGCTTCTGGACGATGATGCTATAAAGCTATCATCTCCATTTTACGCTGAGAAAACTGTAATGCAGAGAGATCACACTGCTCAGGGTTAAACAGCTTAGTGAGTGACAGAGACATTTATAAACTCTTGGGTGGTGTTTTATCTCCCCAACTCCTAATCATTACAATAATTATTTTTAGCAAAGAAACAATACCATGCAAAGATGCAATCCTAAAATTAAAAATCTCATATCCTCTTTCTTTAGAATTTAAAGCCCCCTGATTCTCTGCTGGAAATGATCCTTCTTTTATCATATGCCTCTATTTCTCTGTCCCCAGACATTCAGTACCTACCCTGTAATTTCTCAGCAGGACTTCTCAATGATCCTCATCCTTACTCTGCCTTCTCTTGAAGAGCCACAATTTATTGATATGTCAGTTTAATCATGGATTCCTCATTCTCCCTTGTAACGTCATGACTGATAATGCAAGTACATCCAGGCAACTTTTTTTCTTACCTATCTTGTATCTCTTCCTCCTTCATCCCATACTACTCACATTATAAACTACCAACGCCTCATATAGCAATCTCTAGTCTTCCTTTCAATTCAACATGCACAATGCTATACACTCTTGGGTTTTCTGATTTTTACGATTTTAAATATTGGAAATAGCTAATAAAATGCAAAATAAATCTTGCTTAAAGACATGCCAATAAATCCTGTACAGTGGAGAGACAGTCCCCCACCTCAAAAAAAAAAACAGTTTTGCTTCTATTTGCACATTTATTTCAATATTCCTGATCAACAAATGTGTCTGTTCTTTGGATTCTCTTTCAAATATCTGCCTCATTCTCTTATTGTGAGTTAAATAAAATCCTTCATACATGCTTACCTTTTATCTTGTGGGAGAATCATGATTTTACCTTTCTTTAAAAATTATCCTAAACATGGGGTGCCTGGGTGGCTCAGTCAGTTAAGTGTCTGTCTTCTGGCTCAGGCTATGATCTTAGGGTCCTGGAATCGAGCCCCACATGGAGCTCTCGGCGCAGTGGGGAGTCTGCTTCTCCCTCTGTGCTCTCTCTCTCACACACAGAAAATCTTGAGAAAAAAAATATCCTTAAACAGCATCATGTCATTTATCCTCTTTCAAACTCTCAGTGGCACTTTGATAACTAAGATCCAAGATTCTTGGATTAGCATTTAAACTTCCTTATTACCGAATACAAGCTACACTTACCTTTTCTCTAACTTTGCCCTTATACACACTTTCCCCTTGAGCCTGGAGGTCTTAGTCATCGTCCTGGGTGCCTCTTGATATTATGGTTCTGCCTCTAGTTTTAGGTTAGTGTATCTCTCCTTGCATCTAATTCCTGTTCTTCCTTCATGGACAAGGTCAACTCTCATTTTTTCTGTTAAATCGTTTATAACAATCGCATACAAATTCTCTTTTTTTAAGCATTTGGCATTGTCAGTATTCTTTTGAGTCTTTGTAAGTTGCCTTTTATTCCTTTAAAGTATATATACTTTTGCTCCAGAGGCCATATATTCTTTTATTTCCCTATGTCTACTACAATGCCTAGCCCAATCCCTTGTACCATGCCTCAACTATTGGTTTAAAAATTGAGTGGGCACATTAGGAGGAGAAAAGCTTCTATTACGTGCTTTCTCCCAATCTCTCACCCTATTCCAAAGCAAAAGCACAAATTTCACTTATAAAGTTTAACACCTTTTATACTTTGGAAAATTACTATAAAACAATAAGGAGATAAAGATACACATACACAATAATAGCTTGATTACACTCAACAGGGAATGCATCTTAAATTCCAAGTTATGAATATTTTAATGAACAGTATCAATAAAAGCCTCTTACCCTTTGGCCTATTTGTGATGCTAAGGATTCAGTTAGTAATAATAGCTCTTTGAGGACAGAAGGAACTCAAAATAATTTATTTTTCAAGAGCATAAAAGGCAAAGATCCTCCAAGGAAGTTTTATAAGCCATTTCTAAATAGAAACAATTACAAAACTTTCTAAAAGCACAGATGAATTATTAGTTTTGATAAAAATAGATTTAAGCTCCATCTGAGAATAATACAATCAACACACTTATAGAAAGCAAAATATTTGCCATAAAAAAAGAATCCCCAAGTTCTACAAAATATCTACAATGCTCAAATAAAATGCACTTGAAAATCTTGCAGTTGTTCTGTTAGTGAAGGTCACACATCTAAATTGAGAAGCTTTTGCTATTCTCATTGTCAGCCTCTCCCTCATGCTCATCTAGAAATTTGAGTGGTTAAGAGCATGAACTTAGTATTTGAGGTTCTGACTCGACCACTTATGTGACCTGGAGCAAAGGACTCAACCTTCCAAAGCCTTAATTTGCTCTTTCAAAAAATGGAAGTAATGATAGCACAGCCTTGCAAGGTTCCCATGAAGATTAAATGAGATAATATACGCAATACACAGAGAATAGAGCTGGCCCCATGCTATGCGCCCGGGAGATGTCAGTTATTTTTATTATGACATAATATGTCAGAGGGAGAAAAAAACACATGACAAATGCTTCTGAAGAAGTAATAATGGTTATTGAGATATATGGTATTTGCAAAGCCAAGGGTGTATCAGAATTAGCCTGACACAGAATTCAGAAGAGCTATAAGGCTTAAACAATAAGTGGAAATGAGAAGTCTTTAGTAGGAACCATTAATAAAAGTTTCAAGGTAATTTCCTTTACAGACAACTCTACCAGCTAAGAGAGACTGGTGAGACAGAACGTACTGAAAAATATCAGATCTCCCTCAGGCTTTAGTTCATTGTGAATTACTTTATTTAATGCACACATGTTATAAACTAAATCTCTATAGAATAGAGCCCACTATATCACAGAATTTAGTTTTAATGACCTTGGACCTAATCCAAAGTCTTTTAGTTACATGAAGTTCCATAAGGACTTTATTAAAATAGGATTACAATCATATGTCCTAGTTTCTGAAGGTGGCATTCTAGAAAAAAGCCAAATCATATTATTTATGAATTGAAAGATTCTTGCAGAATTTCTCATTCAACTCCTCCATTTTAAAACTAAGGAAATGGAGGGTCAAGATGGCGGAAGGCCAGGTGACCGCATTTCAGGGAGTTCCCTGAAGAGAGCTGAATTCCAACAAAAAAACCACTACAAGACCACCGTGAACACCCATGAAACCAGCCTGAAATGTGATATTTCCCACTTCTGGACCGCCACGAGAGACAAAGAACATCGGCAAAAAGGTAGAAACGAATTGGAGGGTCT
>PITA01003303.1:0-97929 GCA_004023965.1 Spilogale gracilis
AAAGATGTATTTCAATTCAGCAGATAAAGAATGGATTGTTTTATTAAATGATGTTGGCACAATGGACTATCCATTTAGAAAAATAATAAATATAGGTCTTTACATCATGTAAAGTCTTCACTATAAAAATATAACTGTTAACACTGGAGGAATTAAAAATACTAAGATACAGTATGGAAAGAACGTTTATATATCTCAGGCTTGGAAAGACCTAAACAAGTTAAAATCCAGAAACCACTAGAAAAAAAGTTAACAAGTTTGACTATCCAAAATGAAAACCCTCTATGACAAAAGATGAATAATAGCCAAGGAAGAAATACCTGCAGTTCATAGAAAGTATTAATATTCCTAATACTCAAGAGACTTACAGTCATTAGCTATAAAAAGACGAAAGACCCTAGAAAAATGATTAAAGAATCTGAATACATATTTCCCAAAAGTTGAAATCAAGTGGCCAATGTAGCTATGAAAATTGAAGCTGCTATTAGAATTTGTATATATTTTTGCCAAAAGAGTTTGAAAAGTTTGACATCTGAAGCTGGAGAAGGTCTGGAAACATTCCCACATACTGTTGGCCAAAGTGTCAGATTGTTCAATCTTTTGAAAGCAATCTGTCAAATGTATTAAAATGCAATGTGTGCATACCCATGTGTGTCCTACTCCTAAAGAAATCCAGCCTACAGAGATAAGAACAAGAGTATGGAAATGTGGGAATGCAGAGAAATTACTTAAGAATGGTTAGTACAGTCTTGTTTATAACAGAAACAGTGCGAAAAGCTTAAATATCTATGAGTATTCTTAGTTGAATGAATTATGGTACATCCAAAGTAAAGACTTTTATGCAACTATTACAAAGAATGTGACAGATTTGTAGGGATTGACTATAAAGATGTTAATGATTTTGATGATTTATTAGTAAGAGGAAAAAGAAAAGTAAAGAACAATATGTCCAATCCGTTCCTAGATTTTCTTTTAATAAAACAGGTGTGAGAATTTACATTAGATATATCCATACATATTTAAATAATTTCAGAAAAATTGGAAAAACAGCATGCAAAATGGCTAAGGGTTGGCCTTAGGTTAACAAAAAGGGAAGTTTCATTTCTTAGAGTGTTTTTCAGTAGTTTTCCAAGGACAGTATTACAAAACGCAGCCTGGAAATTGTATACAATTATATCAATTATATATGCATACATATCAAAGATAGCAGCTTTACAAAACTTGCTAATGCGCAACTCAGTGAATTAACACAAAATAATTCATTCAACCAGGAAAAAAACTCCAAATATGATGAATGTAAATGACAAACCACTGTTCAGTAAGGAATGTTTTATTTGTTTGTTTGTTGAATGTCCAAAGCCAGGTTATTCTTGCTATGCAAAAGAAGAGGTAACTTACCTTTGGCAATGGCTTTCCCTCATGGCAGTTGATGCCTCCGATGAAGACCATGTTGGGCATCACAGGTCTGGGATAGTCCAAAACAAAGTCAGTTCTTAACAACCAAATCGACGTTTGGCTATAGAGATCATAGGGTGTCACAGTCGTTTGGAGAATCTCAGATGCAACTTCTACAGCCGTTTTTAAAAAATACGGACAAAATAAATATTGCTCCAAGTGGACGATTTGATTCCACACTCTCTCTCTGAAAGTCATGGCATCCGAGAACTCTGAGAAAAATCTAGGAACATAAGAAAGGGGACTGGGACACTGTGTGCTTTCTTCAAGATAATGGCAAAATATCCCCTTGGCTAAGACCACAGATGGGAGTGAAAAATACTTGGCTACAATTAAGCCACACAGATCAAAAGGATCCAGAAATACTGCATCAAAAGAACTCTCCTTTATGTATTCTATTAATTTTGTGTCTTTAAACAAATTCTTACAGTGTAAAAAAAAGTATTGAAAAACGCTACCGGGTGGACTCATTACAAAGGAAAGTAAAATTTTTTGCCGAGTTTTCCATTGAAAGTCAGAGAAAATCTTGAACTCCTGATTCAACTCCTCCAGAGTGTAATCTGTTGAATAAGTCTTCACTGTAAAATTAGAAGATTTTCCCAGTTGCCAACTCACCTCTGGCCTGATTAAAACCACCTCATGCCCTCTGTGGATGAGCTCCTCCACCACCGAATTCATGCTAAACCAGTGGCTCCCATCCATGGGTATTACCAGCAGCTTGCCTGCCTCAGCAAAGCCCGAAGTCAGCAGGAGACACACATAGAGAGGAAGGAAGGTGGCCAAAATCACAGGAGCCATTTTGGAGACTGCGGCAAAGAGCAATCCAGATGCTTGGATTCTGAGGTGATGTAACACAGTCCGTGCAAGAAGTACAGGCACGAAGCCCGCCCCAGGAGAGGGCGTGTATTCATACATTCATAAAAAAAAAAATTATACTCATTGCCTGTGGTGCACTCATCAGAATAATGAATCTCATTTGCTGAGATATGTGCTTATACGTTTTCCAGATAAGAATACCTTTTGATCTTTGCCTTACCAGAGTTCATGAGCTGTGTCGCACGCAACGGTTATTTGAAAACAGATTATTAAGCAATCCTTTTGAGGACTCAGAGTGATAAAAACAAAAAAAAAGAATGTAACACCAATAAACGTGATACCTTTGCAATCAGTTCTAAAGGAAGTTTGGCTTCATCCTCAAATTACATAAGACAATTTGGTCAGAAAGAGATTGGCATCATCCCAGTTTCCAAGGAAAGACCCGAAGTCACCGTGCACTACCTTCCTCATGGGCAATGGGACTGTGCTCACAAGAGTCTCTGAAATGCCAGGCAGTGCCACTCATTTGTTCCACAGCAAACCCTCCGAGGCCTCCAAAGAGCTAAGAGGGACAATCCCACCTCCACGGACCATTCCAGGGTCCGATATTCTCTATCGCATTCTCTAGACATCATATGTGGTGGGTGGTCACCTGTCCCTTGCTTTGCCGCAAGCACTCTGCTAGGCGTCCTCTCTCTTTCCTCTCTGCTTCTGCATTCCTCTGTCTAGACCTCTCTGCTGTGAGCTCACCCCAGTCAGCCTGCTACCCTACCTCAGCAATGTCTGTATCTGTCTCCTGCACTCTACAGAGCACTTGTTGAGGTCAGAGGATTTATCTTCTCTGTATTTGTACTCTCCTCACATAGGACCCATACTGTGTCTCACACAGAGAAAGCACACAAGGAATGTTTGTTGCATTGGACTGAATGGCACTATGCAAGTTTTCTAGACACCTCTGTAGGTGAGCCCAGCAATGTACATCAGATAAGACCCTAAGAAACATTTAGTGAGGGATTCTAGAGCCAATCTGGGGGCATAATCCTCATTAGGAGCCAACATGGCTCCTTCTGAGATGCCCGAACTATTATTAGACATTTGCTTAGTCACCATTTACCTTGGTGACTGATGGAGTTTCAGATGAAGGTCTGAAAAATAAAAATGGAGCAAAGGACCTACCTCCCCATGAGGCTTACCTCAGAATAGATATCAATAAAACAGAAAATAGAAGAACAACAGAGATAATCAGTGAACCCAAAAGCTGGTTGTCTGAGAAGATGAATTAACCTGATAAAGCTCTAACCAAACTGATCAGAAAAAAAAAGAGAAAAAAAATTACCAATATCAGGAATGAGAAAGGTGGCATCACTACACATTGCACAAATGTAAAGAATATCAAGAACAAATTTATGCCAATATATTCTACAACCTAGATGAAATGGACCAATCCCTCAAAAGATGCAAACTACTAGAGTTTAATCAAGAAAGAAATACGTTGAAAAAATACCTGCATGTTTTAAGTTGACTTAAGTTTGAATTCAAACTTTCCACAAAAAAACTTCCCGCAAAGAAAGCTTCAAGCCCAGATGGTTTCACTGATAAAAGCTACCAAACATTGGAGGAAGAAATAAAACCAATTATTCCAGAATATATTCTGAGATGAAGAAAGGTATATTCTAGGGCACAAATGCACAGAGAACTTCCTAATCTTTCTTGGAGACCAGAGAATTGACCTATGAGACCAGCAATGTCACGTATGAAAACTAGAGAGACATCACAGAAAAGAAAAACATATAGGGCGCTTGGGTGGCTCCGTGGGTTAAAGCCTCTGCATTCAGCTCAGGTCATGATCTCAGGGTCCTGGGATCGAGGCCCACATCAGGCTCTCTGCTTGGTGGGGAGCCTGCTTCCTCCTCTCTCTGCCTGCCTCTCTGCCTACTTGTGATCTCTCTCTGTCAAATAAATAAATAAAATCTTAAAAAATAAGAAAGAAAAATGTATAGACCAGGAGGAGGATGGGAGGATGGGCTAACCGGGTAATGGGTGTTAAGGAGGTCACGTGTGGTGATGAGCAGTGGTTGTTATAGGAAACCAATGAATCGTTGAACATTACCTCAAAAACTAATGTTGTACTATATGTTGGCTAATTGAACATAATAATTAAAAAATTAATTAATTTAAAAAAAATAATAAAGAAAATGTATAGAATACATTCCTCATAAGTATAAAGCAAAAATTCTAAACAAAGGTTTAGCAAATCAAATTAAATAATATAAATGTATAAAAGACATATAATAATATACAAGATGATTGGGGGACTTATCCCAGGAATACAAGACTATTTTAACATTAGAAAAGCAATCAGGGGGCGCCTGGGTGGCTCAGTTGGTTAAATGAATGCCTTTGGCTCAGGTCATGATCCCGGAGACCTAGGCGACATCGGGCTCCCTGCTCCGCGGGAAGCCTGCTTCTCCCTCTCTCACTCCCCCTGCTTGTGTTCCCTCTCTGGCTGTGTTTCTCTCTGTCAAGTAAATCAATAAAATCTTTAAAAAAAGAAAGAAAGAAAGAAAGAAAAGCAATCAGGGTAATTCACCCTAAATAAACTGAAAAAAGGACAACCATATCATCATCTCCCTAGGCACAGAAAAGGTATTTGACAAAATCCAGCAATCAGTCCTGATAAAAATAATCACAAAACTAGGACAAGAAGGGGAGGTTCTCTACTTAATAAAGGGCATCTATGAAAAACCCTTAACTGACATCATAGTTATGGGGAATGACTGAATGCTTTACCCGTAATCAGATACAAGTCAAGGATGACTGTCTTACCACTCCTATTCTACAGTGTTCCTGCCAGTCAAGAAAAATAAAAGGCAAGCACACTGGAAAGAAAAAGTCTAACTGCCTTATTCACAGACAAAAAGATCATCTCTAAAGAAACTCCAATGGAATTTACAAAATGTCCTAGAACAAGTAAGTAAGTTTAACACAGCTGCAGGATGCAAGATCAATACTCAGAAATCAATTGGACTTCGGGGCACCTGGATGACTCAGTCGGTTAGGTGGCCAGCTCTTGATTTCTGCTCAAAACATGATCTCAGTGTCCTGGGATCTAGCCCCCAGCCAGGCTCTGTGCCCAGCAAGGAGTTGGCTTCAGAATTCTCTCTCTTCCTCTGTCTCTCCCCCCAACCCCACTTGCTCCTGCTCTCTCTCCCTCTAAAATAAATAAATAAAATCTTATAAACAAACAAATAAATAAATAGGGGAGTCTGGGTGGCTCAGTAAGTTAAGCATCTGCCTTTGGCTCAGGGCATGATCTCAGGGTCGTGGGATCGAGCCCCACATCGGGCTCTCCACTCAGCAGGGAGCCTACTTCTCCCTCTCCCTCTGTGATCTATCTTGCTTTCCCTCTCTCTCAAAAAATAAAAATAAAAATATTTTAAAAATTAAAAATAAATGAATAAAATCTTTAAAATAAATAAGTACAGAAAGAGAATCCATAGACTGGGAGAAAATATTTGTAGAGATGAGATCTGATCTATCAGTAAAGCAAAGCATGCATTACTTTGTACAGAACTTATGTACAAAATATATAAAGAACTCTTGAAGTGTTCTAATAAGGAAGAAAAATATTTTTGAATAAGCAAAGACTTAAATAGACATTTCATCAAAGATATACATAAGGGAAACTAGCACATGAAGAGGGTCTCCACATCATCAGTCATTAGAGAGGTCAAGTTAAAAGCACAATTTAATGGGGTGCCTGGGTGGCCCAGTCAGTTAAGTGTCTCCCCTCTGCTCAGGCCATGATCCCAGACTTCCAGAATAAAGCCCCTTGGGCTCCCTGCTAGGTGGGAGTCTGCTTCTCCCTCTGCCCCTCCCCTAGTTCATGCTCTCTTCCTCTCTCCCAAATAAATAAAATCTTAAAAAAAAAAAAAACACACACACAATTTAATTTTCATGCCTCTTAGAATGGCTGGAATGTAGAAGACTGACTACTCCAATTGTTGGTGACTCTGTGGAGGAACTGGACCTCTCATATGCTGCTGGTGGGACCGTACAATGGTTTATCAGTTTCTTAGAGAGGTAAGCCTAGGGGCGCCTGGGTGGCTCAGTTGTTAAACAGCTACCTTCAGCTCAGGTTATAATCTCAGGGTCCTGGGATCAGGCCCTGCCTCAGGCTCCCTGTTCACCAGGAAGCCTGCTTCTTCCTCTCCCATTTCCTGTCTCTGTGTCTCTCTCTGTAAAATAAATTTTTAAAAATCTTTACATAAACAAATAAAAAGGTAAGCCTACTCCTGTCATACAGCTCATGGCTTTTCATCCCTAGGTATTAATCCATGAGACAAGGACGTACCCTTCCTGAACGGCTTTTATTTTTCATTTTCTTGTGAAGTTTGGACATCTTAATAAACCAGAGCTAGCAAAAGGCCCAGTCCAGGGCATGCATTTAATATGGAAACTAATCAATCCAGAGCCCTGGGAGACACTATTCTTCTGTCTTAATCATCCCAGGGCTAGGTCCCTCCATAAGAACCCCTCTATAACTTAGAGCCTACCAAAATTATTCCAACTAGCCAGTTCTAAGATGTTTGCCTGCCCTGCATTGCCATTCCATGAAAACACAAAAAAGTCAGTGGCCAAGGTCCTCCCCTGGCTCCTACTCCTCTGCCTCCTGACCAAGCTTAGTGCTTCCCTATGTAGCCCTGCATGACATGCCCCTTTCTCTAGGACTTAGGAGTATAATAAACTTTGTTTTCCTGAGCCTCTCCTGTGTCTCCTCTTAATGGCCACACCTAAGGGACCATAAAAGGACACAGACTGCTTCCCTATAAAAACTGGAGTGGAATGTGAGGCTTGAACTCATGACCTTGAGATCAAGACCTGAGCTGAGTTCAAGAGCTGAATAGTTAACCAACTAAACCACCCAAGTGCCCCTGAAACGATGACCTTTTAAAGCATCCCTTGCAACTATTTAAACCCTTAATGAAAAAAAAAGATTTTAGCTGACTACTTGGAAACAACTACATGGTTTCATAGCCCCATCTACCGCTTGGACCTCCAGTCAACACATCCACTCTTCAACCCTCCCTGGAGGCAGCCATTTCCATCTGTAGACATCCCAGACTTTGGGGAAGCTCTTTCTTACATAAACAACTCAACAATTGCTCCCTGGTCCTGATTTATTTATTCTAACCATAAAAGATGGACCCTAATGGCATTCAGATCCCACCTCACTAGCTTCTAACATTTGGTATATCTTGAACACAACTTTGGTTTCCCTCCATGAGCTCCTCCTTCTCTTCCAGTCTTCTGGATGGTAATGATATTTCCATCTACCTAGTATTCCAGGTCACAAAGTATACAAGGCATCACTCTCCCGCAGCCCCACCATTCACCATTCAGGGTTCAATCAGAGAAGTGAAGCCACCAAAGATACATATGGTCAAGGACTTGTTACAGGGATTTGATCCTACCCTATGTGGGAGCTGATTAAACTGTTTCTGTAAGCAGTCTGATGCTGGAGCTTAAGGACAATAGAGTGAAGCTTCAGAAAGTGTGGATTGGTATGAAGTGAGGAGAGCAAGGACAAGCCAGTACCCATAAGGACGAGCTGAAACCCATGAGAAGGGACTAGAACCCTGCAGAATGCTCAGTGCATCCAACCTTGATGACATGGATGTCCTGCAGGGAAGCTGGTGCTCTTCCTCACAGAGCTAAACACACCTGCCCCACGTGTGGGAAAAGCTGAAAGAGGAGCTAGGGAAAGGCAGAGCTGCTACTACGTGCAAATGAAGTGAGCCCACAGGTAGGTGACAAAGCGTGTAAGCCACAAAAGCACCTGTCCCAAACCTCTGTGTGTAAGAAAGCATTAATAGCTTGTGCTTCATATCCAGTCTACAAGGTCAGACAAAACTATCTGAGACTACCCTAATCAGAAACATCCGGGGAAGGGAATTCCAGGAAAAGAAAACCATCTTCGTCTACCAGACACATTACAAAGCCACCACACAACCCATCCCCACAGCTTGTCCTAGTTTCAGAGTAGCCCTCCAATCTGCCCTTGGACACTCTACCTCCACTGACACCATTGCACCACCATCCTTGCGTGGTTGGACAGAAATAGCCTCCTAACTGAAATTGCTGCTGTCATTTTCGCCCTGTAGAAAGAAGCTAGACGGGTCTTTCCCAACATAAATCCCTATGCGATGTCTTGCATAACACCATTGAATGCCTTCCATTGCACTTAGAAAATACGCCAACCTATCTTGGTCAAAGGGTCTTGCATGAGTGCAGCTCCCATCCACCTTTTCAACTGACTCTGCTTGCTTCCTCCACTCAGCCTCCTTCCTGCATCTGGAACATGAAAATTTCCTGGCCACCTCAGGACCTTAGCATCTGTTGTCCTCTCTGCCTGGAGTGGTCTTTCCTGTGCTCTTCACGTGCCTTCTCATGTGTTAGCTCTCCTCCAAGAAGTCTGCTCTGAAGGCAACATCAGAAATAGCCCCCATCCTCATCTCGGCCACTTAGCTTCTCACATCCCTCTCTTCTTTCCCTTGAGCAACTTACCACTACGTACAGCTATCAAATAGCTTTTTCTTGGCTTCCTCCCCTAGAAAGTAAGCTGCAGGGGTGCTTGGGTGACTCAGTGGGTTAAGCATCCAACTTTTGATTTCAGCTCAAGTCATGATCTCAGGATTGTAAGATTGAGTCCCGCATAGGGCTCTGTACTCAGCAGGGAGTCTGCTTGTCCCTCTCCCTCTGCTCCCCTCCTTCTCTCTCTTGCTCTCTCTTAAATAAATAAATAAATAAATAAATAAATAAATAAATAAAATCTTAAAAAAAAGACTGTGAGCTCCATGAATTTAAGCACCTCAGTGCATCAATTTTATTAATATTGTATTTTAGACATCTAGCCCTGTGCCTGCCACTTACTAGATGTTTCTTAAATATTGTTCATGCTTAGCAAATATTCAGGAAGGAAGGAAGGAAGGAAGGAAGGAAGGAAGGAAGGAAGGAAGGAAGGAAAGAAGGAAGGAAAGAAGGAAGGAGGGAGGAAGGAGAAAGGGAAAGAAGGAAAGAGGGAAGGGAGGAAGAAAGGAAGGAAGGAAGGGAGGAAGGGAGGAAGGAGGGAGGGAGAAGGAAGGGAGGGAAGGGAGTGAGGAAAAAATAAAGAACAGCTCATCTCTCCTTGCCAGGGCACCACTGAACCCCAGCCCAGGTGACTGCCCCAACTCCTCTCCGGGTCTTCTTTATGCAGCAGGTTCAACATCCCCCACTGGCCCGTCTGGCCTATGGCGATTCATGCCGTGGTCATTAACCAGGCCATACCCAGGCCATAACCAGGGCTGCTGCACCCATTTCAGAGACATCTCGGCCTCCACGCCAGCAGCCCTCTTTTTAACTGTCCGTGCTTTATTTATTTTGCTCTAGTTCTTCTTTCTCCCAATACTCATTGAAATCCTGTGCAAATCTGCAAAATCAACTTTCTTGACTCTGCAGATCGAGTTGCTGTGAATGTCTCCGAGACCACTTAGAACCCAAGAATACTGCAGTGGGGAGGTTTTATAGACTTCTCTGAATTTTTTTAAAATGCTTTTTGTTGAGGAATTTTGCATCTGTATTCATCAGGCATATTGGCTTGTAATTTTTTCTTCTTGTAGTATTCTTTTGTATCTGGCTTTGGTATTTGATCCTGGCCTCATAAAATAGTTTTGGAAGCATTCCTTCCTCTATTTTTTGGAAGAGTTTGAGAAGGATCAGTATTAATTATTCTTTCAATATTTGGTAGAATTTGTCAGTGAAACCACTTAGTTCTTGGTTTTTCTTTGTTAGGAATCTTTGGGTTTGGTCTATGTAAGATCATGTAATCTGCAAAATAGAGATAATTTTACTTCTTATTTTCAGATTTGAATGCCTTTTATTTCTTTTTCTTGCCTAATTGACCTAGCTAGGACTTCTATCCACTATTATGTTGAATGAAAGTGATGAGAGTGGATCCCTTTCCCTTGTTTCTGATCTTAGAGGAAAAGCTTTCAGTCTTTCATCATTATGTATGAAGTTAGCTGTGGAATCGTCATATATAGCCTTTGTCACATTGAGGTACATTCCTTCTACACCAAATTTGTTGAGAGTTTTTGCCAAGGGGATGTTGAATTTTGCAACACTCCTTGTAATATCCCCAGTGCCAGACGCAGGAGGACTCATCAAAATTTGCAGAAAGGTGAAGGGAAGGAAGAAGAGGAAGAAGGAGGGAGAGAGGAGGACCAAGCCCCAAGCAGGTGACTGACTTCAGAGGGGCAGGGTAGTATAGGTGATTAAGGGTGCAAGCCCTAGGGCCAGGACTCAAGTCTTGGCTCGAGATTTTCTGGGTAACTTTGTAGGAATTATGTGCCTCCCAGGATCTCAGTCTCCCCATCTACAGAATGGGAATGATATCAGTTCCCACCACGGGGAGGGGGGGACACTTTGTTATGAAAATTAAATGAGATAGTCCTTAGAAACCATCTGTAGGGAACCTGGGTGGTTCAGTTGGTTAAGCAACTGCCTTCAGCTCAGGTCATGATCCTGGAGTCCTGGGATGGAGACCCACATCGGGCTCCCTGCTCAGTGGGGAGTCTGTTTCTCCCTCTGACCTCTCCCTTCTCATGCTCTCTTTCTCCCTCTCTCTCTCTTAAATAAATGAAATAAAATAAGAAACCATCTGCAATATAAATGCTCATATTTTTATTTTTTTACTTAAAGATTTTATTTATTTATTTTGAGAGAGAGACAGCATGAGAGGGGGGAGGGTTAGAGGGAGAAGCAGGCTCCCTGGGGAGCAGGGAGCCCTATGTGGGACTTGATCCTGATACTCCAGGATTATGACCTGAGGCCGTCGCTTAACCAACTGAGCCACCCAGGTACCCGCTCCCATTTTTAAAGCATCATTAAACCTTTCTTGCACAGCACCCCACATGGCCGAAATACTGGGTGAAACCTTCATGAGCCCAGAGTCTGGTCCACAGTTTTATAGGTTCAACTCAAATTTTCTGGGGAGCAAATAAGGATTTAAATTTTCACCAAAAAGGGGCGCCTGGGTGGCTCAGTCAGTTAAGCATCCGAACTTGATTTCAGCTCAGGTCATGATCTTAGGGTCCTGGAATCAAGTCGTGTCTGACTCCTGACTCTGTAGGGAATCAGCTTGAAAATCCTCTCCCTCTATCTCTATCCCTCCTCCCTCTCACATGTGCATGTGCTCTCTCACTCTCTCTCTCAAATAAATAAATACATCTTTTTAAAAAAATTCTAAAATTTCACCATAAACTACAAAGCCACATATGGGTGTTATTAATGGCAATGCTACTAATATTTTTAGTGTTAACTGTGCGGGAGGCAGGGCAGATTAGGTCTGATCCCTAACTTGGAGATACTGACAAAATGATCAGATGTGACTTTGCCAGATTCATGGGCTACAAGAGAGTTGCACATAATCTTAAAGGCTTTAAGAAAGAAAATTGTTAGGGTCCATGGTTAAAGGAACGAGGCTGATACAAAAGCAAAGGTCAAGCAAAGCTTTATTTCGCACCAAGCATCAGAATTTTTCTGACCGGTCAGGGCCATGGCCCATCAGGGTCGCTTCTGGAGAGAGAGCAGCCCCGCCCATTCTTACAAGCTAGCTTTATAGGGCAGTCACAAGCTGATTGTAATCACGCAGCTGCCTAGAGTTAGTTCTTTCACTCTACTGAGATGATGAATACATCCAAACTGTTAAGTTCATAATCCCTTTTACAACACAGAGTGGCTTATCAGGGGATCTCCATTGGTCAGGGTCCCGGAGGTCACAGAAGCAGGAAGACAGATGGCACCCTTGGAAACACTTTAACTGGAAAACAGGTGAGTAGTGAGAAATACAGCAGGAAGAGTGTTGGGACCACAGTGGACTAAGAACATCAAAATGAGGAGTTTCTGCAGAAGACACTAGGAAAACACTGAGGCTTCTTGGTAAAAAAAAATGTGACCTCAGAGTAGATCTCTTAATGAGTGACATGTAGGATAGGTTGGATAAAATGGGAGTCCACTGAAAAGGCTTTTTGGCTTAATGCAAGTGAGACTCAGTGAGAGTCTGAATGGGCAGAGAAGGAGCTGTAGAAATGAAAGAGGCATTGTCCAGGCAATACTTTGAGTCACAAATGCTTGACTTCATGGACAAAGATGAAATTTCAAATCTAGCTGCAAGACTGTGATGCTGATGAAGAGAACGATGGTGGTTTTAACAGGCCATTCATTCATGCAACAAATATTTATAAAGCCCTTTTTTAAAAGATTTTATTTATTCATTTATCAGAGAGAGAGAGAGAGAGAACACACAAGTAGGGGGAATGGCAGGCAGAGCAGACAGAGGGAGAAGCAGACTCCCCACTGAGCAAGGAGCCTGATGGGGGACTATATCCTAGAACCCTGGGATGATGACCTAAGCTGAAGGCCTCTGCTTGGCCAACTGAGCCACCAGCTGCCCCAATTAAAAGCCTTTAAAGCCTTTAATTTATTAAAAGCCAAAAACTGAAGTGGCTTGGATACAGCTCTGCAGTACGGAGAGCCTGTGTCTTCCTAGAGCGAAACTTCTAGCGTTCATTCCTGGTCAGGGAATAGCTGTTGCGGGATATCTACTTTCAGCAAGAGGGCTATGAAGCATGGCGGGCAAAGGAGAAGCATTCCAAGTGCGGAATAGAATGCTGCAGAACATCCTGAAGCAGAAGCTGCCAAGGTAGCCGAGTGATAACTGATAATTGAGACCAGCCATTCCCACTGTAGTTTCCTAATCTAAACCTCAGCCTCCGAGCTGATCCTCCGTCTCCAGTTCTTAACCTATCAACATTCCCTGAACAGCGCAGCCCCACGAATCTCCCTAAAATGTTCCAAGTACAAATCCCTGCGGGTTCATGCTGACACCTGCCTTGCAATCTCATCGATCACTATTAGCTGTTCTTAATCTCTCAAACCTTTCACTGAATGAAAACTATGTTCTCCCCGTCGTGCTCATCCATTGCTGGATGGAGGCTGGACTAGACAGGATCAGACAGAAGTAGAGCAATAGAGTAAAAATCCGCTAAAGGTGTCCAAAGGAGCAAGAGGAAAATTTTGAGGTTTTTTTATGTACTCCTGTGTATGCTACTTAAGAGTTAGTGCAGACAAAATAAACACCGAGGATGCTGTACAGGTTAAATTACGTGGAACATTTTTCCCTGGATACACATTTGGAAAATTTCTTGGGAAGTGCGTGTCAAACTTGTAGCCCTACGGTTTCCAACGTTTAGGTAGCTTGTAAATTAGCCATGCCAAAAGACTATTTTGGAGTGCGAAGAGCAGTAAATATAAACTCTAAAACGTGAATGCATGTGTCGCCGGCTGCCCGAGTGGACCTGTGGACCCGCGCACCCGCGAACACCCAGGGACGCCAACGTAGCCCTCCCACCGCGAAACTCCCGAACTCTGAGGGCAAAAGAACTACCTTGCCCATAAGGTCCCTCGCGGCTGGCCGGCGCCCCCGCGGGGCATCCTGGGAAACGTAGTCCGCGCGTTCCATAAATGGCTCACGCTCCAGCCCGCGGGGGAGCTCCGCGTATCAGCATGGCTGCCCCCGTTCCGGGCGCGTATGTTTGTTTCGAGTGTGGGTCTCAGCCGGCTCGCGGGGCCGGGCTTTTAGGCAGTAAGTGGGGCTGGCAGCTGGGGCTCTCGGGAGGGGGACGTGGGAGGCGCAGGGCCGCTGTGGCGGCACATCCGAGGCCGGCGAGGCGAGGGGCTGCCCGGGCGGCTTCCGGACGCCACGCTCTCCGGGCGTCGCCTCAGCGGTGCGCCGCCACGGGGACCCTCTGCTTTTTGGCGCCCCCGGGCCCCGTGGTGGCGTGGGGCGCTGGAGGCCCCGGCTTCCGCCACGGCGTGGGGGAGACCGGAATCCACACCGCGAGCTCGAGGCTGGATCTTCAAGTTCCATTTTTTTGTGCTTTTTTTTCCCGAGGAACGGGTTGAAAAGGAATATATTGCATTTCAGCGCTTCCTGGCCCTTAGGAACTGGGCTAGACGCCTTGCATTTCTCTTCTCCAAGTGGCCCTCCTGCACACTCGAGGTGAGACCCGGAGCGGGGCGTGTAGGGCCCCACAGCTAAGCCTGGCATCACCTGTAGGCTCGTGGGTTTTCATGGCGGTCTTTTTTCCCCAGTGAACCTCCTTCCGGCTCTTCAGCTTTAGGACCACATACTAAACTGCTGTAAAGATTTGTTTGTTCCATTTAATTCCTTTGAGGGTCATAATCTGGTACAAGAAGTGTGAGAAGCTGAGATTTCAGGAAGTGGTTGATGGTCCCCAGGCCCTTGTCAACTCTCAGAATCTAGGATTGGCTTTGCCACCCCAGCAGCAGATGAGGTGGGATGAGGGGTTTTCTTTGCTTTTTCACTATGCCTGCTTTTAAAAGCAGCTATTCATTGTGAGCCAACCCCTGTGCACCATGTGCCTTTCTTAAGTCTCATTTGGTTTAAATGACCCTGCATGGCAGTTGGTATCCCGTTTTATATATAAGAACACAGGTTGGGGTAACTTGCCTGAGGTCACCGAGGTAGTGCGGAGCGAGGATGAGAAAATCCAGGTCTTGGAGTCTCCAAAGCCCAAACTACTGGATCAACTTTATAATAGGTACCCACAAGTGTAAGACTGGGAGACGTGTGGAAAATTTGTTTTATAAATAAAAGCATTTGTGTAACATGCCGTATCTTTTTAAGGGTAGGATCCAGTTTCACAATGTTTGGGGATCTATTTGAAGAAGATTATTCCAGTGTGCCAAATTACCAGCATGGAAAAGAGAAGAAATTAAAGGCCAAAGCTTTGGAGCCACCGGCTCCGAGAGAATCTACCAATTTAAGTGGAATTAGAAATCAGGGCGGAACCTGTTACCTCAATTCCCTTCTTCAGACTCTTCATTTCACACCTGAATTCAGAGGTATGCTTATTACATGCTTTTGATTAGTAATACGTACCTTTGTCTCTATGGGTAATCAATTATGCAGGATTACAAATTATCTTAAAGGTGTATTCCCCAGTGTGCGTTTATTTGTTGCTAATGTAAGAAATGCTAATTCTCTCTGTAGGGAAGTGTGAAGCTTAAAATATCTTAAATATATTCTTGTGCAAGCATAGTAACTTTTAGTAACAAGAAATAAGGCAATTTCTCTAACAAGAAATAAGAAAAAATCTTTTCTGATTCCTGTAATTTAAAATACAGCATAAAGACAATTTTGCCAGCCTTCGTTACTGTTATGCTAGTTGTATTTTTGAGTTTTAAAATTTCTCTAAAGTAATAAACATTCCAGCCAGAGTTACCCAAAACAATTCTGTCCTGCCTTTTAGAGTGGGCACAGGGCATCACATTGTATAGTCCACACTCATTTATCTGCAATTCTGAAATCCAGAATGTTCCAGCAGCCCGATCTGAACTGGTTTGGCGTCAGAACCTGACCTGGTGTGAGGCTGTTTATAGGCTTAGTTATCTCCCTTGGGTCGATATTCATACATCTATTACAGGAGTATTAACTCCTTGATTAATGGATACTGTTCGTTCCAAACCCTGCTGGGGATGTAATGTTAAGAATATAGGAAGTCTCCTTGAAACCACTACAGGAAGCCAGCCTGACCTCATTGGAGCCTTGATTTCTTGCCCGTTTTTCTCTGTGTCCCATTCCCATCTCTGCAAACTAGCTTTCCCCACAAGGGTCTTAGTCTCTCAGATCCCTTGATTTCAGTATGAACATTACCTTCCCATGGCCCCGGCTGGGACATGCCACAGAACCGCATGACTGGCTTAGTTCTCCTCAGCGTCTCCTTGTACAGAGGACAGACGGCCTGGCTCACCCAGTATCTCATCCCCCTTCCCATCGCTACCCAATTTGACAAATTTTTTGACATTTTTTGTTGTTTCTAAGCTTAGAAAGACTTCCTGCCTCCAGAGATTTAGTAAATATTTACCATTGTCCCCTTCCCACGGCCATTCTAATGGACTAAGCTACATGTGGGATTTCAGAGTGGTGGCATACGTCCTTGACTCCCTAATGTATTCAGATAGTCCACCATTAGAGAGTTTCAACATGCATTTCAGCAGGTTACTAGGGAGAGTAAAAGTTTTCCAGGTTTTAATATAGTTCAAGTAGAAGAGTAGCCTTAACAAGAGACTGAAAAAGGTGTTTGGTGGGCACGTGGTCCAGGTCATAGAGAGGGTCACTGAGCAAGGATAGGGCTGAATGGAGAAGGCCACCAAGCAAGAGCCCAGGCCATCTTACTCTCAGCAAAGGAGATCTCTGGCCAAGCACATGGGCTTGTGTCCTAGTGAGGGCTGCGCATTCCCTGTAAGGCTTCGCAGGAATCCTGATGCTTATCGAAGCGGAGATACAATTTAGGAGGGAGTAAGAGTTGGCAGAATGCTGGTGGAAAGAAGAATTCTGGAACTTGTGGGGATGGTCGTCTTGAGTAGGGCTGGATTGATTCCACTGCAGGAGTTCAGGGTGGCTGAGCGTAGTGGGAAAGAATTGTAAAAGTCCTTGTATGGTTTTATGCTTTAACTTTCATGTCTGTAGTTCATTTCTTCCCAGTTCCTGCCAGGAGGGAGGACTGTAACATTCATAAGCGGGGCAGCAGTGGTTTTCGGAGGGAGACGGTATCTAGGCCATCCCTTCTTTCCTAGAGTAGATCAAAGTTTCCTAGTAGGAGCTCCCATAAGATTCTGATATGCCCCAGGGGTTGGCATGCCTAGACTTGAGAGTTAAAACAGTTGTGGACTCTGGCCCTGGGTTATCAGCTTATTTATCCAGGTAAGATCCCTACCATCTGTTATTACCCTTAACACAGAAAAGACATTTTTTTATACCAGAAAAAGTAAGGGCATTGAGGGTTTAAAGGTGGCCTTTCTTTTGAAAGGATGGTTGGAAGCCTCAAGTGTGGCTTGTGGATAACCACACGTGACACTGCTATGTACTGTGTGTTTCCTCATGTGGCTTTTGGGACCCACTGCCATAGGCAATAGAAAGCCATCAAAGATTTCTGATGTTACTAATTTTACTTCTATAAGCATAGTTTTTCTTTTATCGATCTTCGGCACTGAAACCTTAGCATCCCACTTTATATGAGTCAGTGGTTAAAAGTGATGTTATCAGGAAGTAAAATGTGTAGAGTAACAGTATAAATACTGCCACAGTCATACTTCTGAATCTTTAACTGATTTTATTTACCGGAGGCTTTGGTTTTCTAAAACAGGTTTTTAAAATGAAATAACATCATTTATATCTCTGATTCTACATTTTGTTTAGAAGCTTTATTTTCCCTTGGCCCAGAAGAGCTTGGTTCATTCGAGGATAAGGATAAACCTGATGCAAAGGTATTAAATCTGTGACTTACAGGGTTTGGTTTTTTTGTTTTGTTTTGTTTTTTGGAGTATTAATTTTTTTTTTTAAGATTTTATTTATTTATTTGATAGAGAGAAACACTGTGAGAGAGGGAGCACAAGCAAGGGGAGTGGGAGAGGGAGAAGCAGGCTTCCCGCTGAGCAGGGAGCCCGATGCGGGGCTCGATCCTGGGTCTCCGGGATCATGACCTAAGCTGAAGGCAGTTGCTTAACCAACTGAGCCACCCAGGCGCTCCTGGAGTATTAATGTTTTTTAAGGAAGGAATTAAGTTCCTTATTCATCGGAATTCATAATTTTATTAATTACCAAATATTAATCTTTATTTTCAAGAAGTGAGTTGGCCTCCGTGCCCGAATGAATGGAATCTTCCTTCCAAAAAAGAATTACTCCAAATATAGTGCTGCTACTGCTTTATAGACCTACCTTGGTCAAGAAGATGTTGGCCCACACTAGTCTACCAGGAAATCTACTTAATCTACTACTAACAACAAAAAATAGAGGCTGGTGTTCTTTCAGTTTGATATTCTGGAAATAAGCTGAGTGGGGAATTGATTTATTGTGAGTGCATATCTAATCTTGTTCTTCCTGGCTTTAAATACCATTCAGAAGTTTACTGCTTTCAAGCTAAAATCTGTGCTTCTTTTTTTTTTTTTTTCTTTTTTTCTTTTTATTTATTTATTTATTTTATTACTAAAAAATTTTTTTTTCCAGTGGTTCAAGATTCATTCCCCATTCCCCACACCAAGTACTCCACGCTTTAGGTGTCCCCAGTACCCACCACCAGGCTCTCCCATCCCTCCACCCAAAATCTGTGCTTCTTAATGGGGTCTTCTGTGGCCTGGCCCAGCTCTTCTCAGACCACCTGTGATGCAACGAGCCCGTTTCCATGGATTTCCTTTGATCCTTGATCTCGTGCAGATCGTACATGTGGTAGCAATGTCAGATTGCCAGATTAGTGCGTAAAGTCTTACCCTTGCTCTAGATATAAACGTCCAGTCTCCCCACAAGGCTCTGAGCTCCATCTCTGCCCGCTCTGACCTTCCCCACACCAGATAAAGCAGGAAGAAGGTGAGGCAGGCACAACCCGCCCTCTGAGGTGTCCAGACTCCACGGCGAGTGGGAGTCATGGCCAGAATTTTCCTCAGGGAGTGTGTGTCTATCTGAGAGGTTTCAGAGAAGGAGTGAACCAGCAGAGACCGAAATGATGGGCGGCAGTCATTTGGGTGGTTTCTTAGGACCTCTGTGGGTCGTATTGGTCTGTTGTGTCAAGGTAGAAAACTCCAGATGACTAAAACTTTTTGGATTGAATTAGAATTTTGAAAGAAAAGTGAATCTTACTTCGCCCTGTGTAATAGTTTTAAACTTCCTCCAGATTGAACTGAATGAACTAGGGAAGAAGAGAAAACTAGTTTGCAGTTCTTTTAAAACACCCCGACTGACATGAACAGATTTCATCTGGAAATGGTTTGCTTCTCGATCAGGTTCGGATCATACCTTTACAGCTACAGCGGCTGTTCGCGCAGCTGCTGCTCTTGGACCAGGACGCAGCGTCCACGGCAGACCTCACTGACAGCTTCGGGTGGGCCAGCAATGAGGTACGGGGGTCAGCTCCTCCCAGGAACCAAGCTATCGGCAATAAAGAATAAACACTGGCTTGAGAACGTTATCTAACTTCCTTTAATTTTGTCTTAGGGTCTGAAGAAGCAGTTTAAGTACTTACCTCTGGTGTTAAATAACTATAAGCCAGAGATGTATTTCTAGACACTTGGGCTCTGCGGGGTTTTATAAATACGGACGATTTGGTATGGGAAGGCGGGTTGTGGCTAGAGGGAGAAGTAGAAGAACGGGCTTTTACAGCTTCTACCATTTATATAACAAGCTGCAGATCAGCTGGAAAGCTGACTGGCAATAATTCTGTCTGCCTTTCTCATGTGCTTCTTTGTTTGGGTCTGGGTATTCTCATTGGAACACTCACTTCAAGCAAAAGGGTGAAAACGTTCTGGGCAGGTCTTTTTATTGTCCCTGTCCTGCTTTTCTCCAGTCTCTCTCCATTTTCTTCCTGTATCCTCCTGTGTGTGGACATTCTCTGAATTTCTGTTGGTGTTTCTAAAGGGTTCTTCACTATATGCAGACGCGGAACAGGTCCACAGTGGGCAAAGGCGCTTTTCATCAATACTGAGCTGCAATTTTTTTTTTTTTAATGGACTGGATGTATTCTTGCAAGAGAGAGGTGTGGGAGACTATCACAGAATTTAAAGAGGCAGTGACCAGAATAATGTTACATTGCCTTCAAAATAAACTTTACACCGTGTTCTTCTAATGAGAAACACTCCTAGACCAGATGATGCTGTGAGGTTGAAGAGGTGCGGCCTAGGCTTTGAAGAAAATGGAGTATCGCACTGTTAAATTTCTGGCGTAGGGCAGGTGCTTATGGTTAATTCCTTGTTCTTCCTTGTTTTATTTTATTTTATTTTTTAAAGATTTTATTTATTTGACAGAGAGAAACACAGCCAGAGAGGGAACACAAGCAGGGGGAGTGAGAGTGGGAGAAGCAGGCTTCCCGCCGAGCAGGAAGCCCGGTGTGGGGCTTGGTCCCGGGTCTCCGGGATCATGACCTGAGCCGAAGGCAGTCGCCCAACCAACTGAGCCACCCAGGCGCCCCTTCTTCCTTGTTTTAAAAGTGGCCGCTGTGTTGAGCTGCAGTTCAGCTGCTGTAAGATTCACTGTTCAGGGTACAAGTCAGCACTTGTGGGTATGTTCACAGGGTCGTACAACCGTCACCCCAGTCCATTTCAGAACATTGTCATCACCCCAGAAAGAAACCCCATACCCTCCCCCCAGACCCTGGCAACCACTACCTCCTTTCTATCTTCCCGGGTTTGCCTGTTCTGGATATTTCACAGAAATGGAATTAAATGATGTTTTGAAAGTAGCTCCTTTCGCTGAAAACCATGTTTTCAAGAGTCAAGTGTGTTCCAGTTATGTGTCAGCACTCCATCCCATTTTATAGCCAAACAACATCTGCTGGAGGGATGGGCCCGCACTGGTTTTTAATCTCATCATCAGTTGATGGGTTTTCCTTTTTGATCATGAGTGTCTACTGAGTTGCTGATTTCACACTCTTAAAGCAGTGAAACCCTTATTTATTCATCTCTAAATAAAATCTCTCACGAAGCCCACTAGGACTGGTAGAGAGGGCCTCAGATGCGCCTTTGCCAAACTTAGAATTGTTCCGAAACAGAGCTTGAAAACTTGCACAGGTTCCCTTCGGAGGCAGTGATCATATGTTGAAAGAGAAGAAGAAAGATCTTGAAGCCCACTTCTTGCTCCAGCTTTCATCTACTTTATCAAGCTTTCCATGTGACACTTTTCTTTAAAATTGTCTTCCCTCATGGTCTCTACTTCTACATGTTCCATTTGTTCCTCTACCTCCTTTCTGCCTTCTTTGTCACAGTCATTCATGACATCCATGTGCCAAGTTCTAGAAGACACCTTTCTGCTCCCAGTGGCTTCTCAGGAGCCCTTACCCCACACCCCGTCAAAGCACCAGCTCCCACTGGTTCCTGTGACCTGATCTCCTGGTTCCCCCCAGCCCCCACTGCTCTTCCTTCTCTGCTCCACTTCTGAGTGTCGGTGTATCACTCGTCCTTAAAGCGTTCAGCCCGCTCACACGGTTTCCTGACGCATGGTGGAGTGAAGCGAGTGCCAGCAGAGTCTTTCTCATCTCTGTGTTCCTAGTCCGTATGTGCAAGCAATATATTCTGGTTCTTTCAAATGCTGAAAATTGAGAACTCCTGATGTGAGATTTTGCTGTGCATACTCCTCCAGCTCTTAGAGACCGCTCTGTGCCTATTGTGTTCCTCCCTCTCCTTCTGTGGCATGGCCATGGGTGTGGTTTCCCAGAAGAATAAAAGCAGTGTCCTGTTTCAAGGGAATGGAGTTATACGTACACACTGAACACCACCTGTTCATATTTCATATTGGAATGAAAAATAAAAGTAGTGGTGATCCCTTAACCTGGTCTCGGTTCGTTTAGCTTAGTCATCCGTAATATTTGGTCAAGACTTACCTTTGGATTTCTAGATAAATGTTGTGTTTTTTAACTAATACCACTTAAAAAAATCTTTTTTTAAAAATCTGAAGCACAAAATTACATGTAAAAGTTACCTGTTTTATAGGAAATGAGGCAACATGATGTGCAGGAACTGAATCGAATTCTCTTCAGTGCTTTGGAAACCTCGTTAGTCGGGACCTCCGGCCACGACCTCATCAATCGTCTGTATCATGGAATCGTTGTTAACCAGGTTGTCTGTAAAGAGTGTGAGAATGTCAGCGAAAAGCAGGTGACTATGCAGGCGTGATGTAGTAATAAGTTATATCGTAAGTTCTAACGTGCATAATTAAATTTGTAATCTGTAATAGCGCATGAGAGCAAAGCATTTTATTACTAGGAATAACCTCTCAGGTTTTCTTCATTTACGATAACTACACTTCAGGCCTGATTTTGTAATCAAGACTTCTTCGTATAAACTGAAAGAAGCAAATGTCTTAAAGCATGGCTTTAAATATTTAGAAATTAAACTTGGGGGGTGTCTATGGGTAGAGGTCTATGCCCTCATGAGAAAAGCCAGTATCATGGTTGGTGGGAGCGCTGTGACAAAAGTTCATGAGGGGGTGGCTGGGTTATGGAAACAATAAAAATGAATTTACAAAAAAGTTAATTAAGGAAGTAATAAAAATAGGAAACTAAGGAATGTTTACATTGATAAACGTCTATAATTAAATATTGGGTTTCATTTATTATGTCCTTCAGAAAGTGTGAGCTTATGTTGTCCATTTAATCTTATTTGAAATTAGGGGTTGGAAATTCGCTCGTAAAATAGAATAATCTCCGCCTGCTCATAAATCTTGTACAGCACATGATTGCATCGCTGAACAGTTGTCCCTTAATTGTCCCTTTTGTTATGGCAAGAGTTACAGAAGATGGCTGTGTTTGTATGAGTAAAAAAATTAAATGCCATTTTCTAAATTTTGCATTAATTGCTTTTTTGGATATGTATATATGTATATATATATATTGCTGCTTTTTATGAAAGGGTTGGGGATAAAAAATACTTTTTGGTCCTTTTTGCCTGTGCAACTAGAGGGTTTGGTCAGCCTAGTTTGGAAATATTAAGACAGTGTCTGTCTTTGGATTATCATATGATTGACTTAACTATACTGTCATAATTCCCAAAGAAGTTTTGAGAAATAAATGTATATGAAGGCAGATAATAAATTATCAACATTAGCTCTTCATATATACATACTATAAATTGTATATACATTTTTTTTGTATTACCTGCGATTTCCACCATGAACTAGTTAGAACTTACTATTTTCCCTGTACTAACCTCTTACAGTAATGCTGGTGCACACACGCACACACACAAAACTGAATGATTTAAACGCATCAGATTTTAAGTGTTTATTACTGTAAGTAAATTATAACCAATTGTAGTGATAGTAGAGTCGATAGACTCCTGTTGGCAAGATACCCTCCTCTTTTCGTAAAAATACCTTTTTATCCTGGCTCAAAACAGTTTTTTTCTTACAGCTTCCTTAGTACGTCTTAAGCTAGCCATAGCAGAAGAGGAGGAGGAAGTGGGGTTTACACTAGGGGCTCCAGCCCTGCCCACAACGGAGACAGAACTGATAAGCGGCGCACACTTCCCAGTTCAGACGTGTGTTCTGTGGTTTGTTTTAGCTCCTGCTAAAATAGGTTTGATTAGAACACAGCAAACTGAAGAAAACCCTGATGTATTTTAAGTCAGATTTGATTTGGGGTAATTTTGTGTGGTGATTTCACAGTATCTGATCGGGAGGCCTGTAGTGTTGTTTTTTCATACTATATTCGTGTGTATTTCAGGAAGACTTCTTAGATCTAACAGTAGCAGTCAAAAATGTGTCAGGTTTGGAAGATGCCCTCTGGACCATGTATGTAGAGGAAGAAGTATTTGACTGTGACAACTTGTACCACTGTGGAACTTGCGACAGGCTGGTGAAAGCCACAAAGGTAAGACAGACACCTGCCTTCCCCCCGGGGGCCCACTCAGTACCTGGTAGCATAAAGATTTGCCAAGCGAAGTCTGCTTGTGTGAGAAAGTCTGGAAGATACACATGAACCTCTTAATTGCAAGTAAGGATTAAAAGGACATTTATGTTCTACATACGTCTGTATTTTTATTTTTTGCAATCAAGAATTTTTTTTAAGCTTTCAACCCAATAGTTCTCTCAGCTTCTTTCTGTCCCAGGAAAAAATTTATGTGTACCTCAGTGTTTCTTAAATATACCTTTTTAAAATAAACTCCCTCTCTCCTGGCTTTTTGCAGTGTAACATTAGGAAGATAGTGATAGGTTTTTACTGCTGCCAAGAAGCTCATTGAGCTTTCCTTCCTTTGCTTACCATCGTGAAAACAGACAGCTTTGTTTTCTGCACATGGAGTTACTTTACAATATTGATAGATGCACCTGCCCCACGCCCCCCCACTAGCAAGCCCCTTCCCCCTCAGTGGGAAATACTCATCTTGCTGATTAAAGGGCTGGACAGGGTACCGCTGGGTTTCTTAATAAAGGGTGAGAGGAGGACAAGCCTTAGGAACTATTCCACTGCTGCCGGGCAATGTGATGGGCTCTCTAGTCCGTGGTTAGTGAGCACCCGCTTATAGAGCTTTTAAATAAAAAGCAGCTTCACCTAGCATTTTGTCTTAAAGCAAGGAAATGAAAAACGCCTTTTTACCTGCTTTTAAGGAGAGTCATTATAAAACCTTAATGAGTCTTAACACTTGGAGAGTGCAAGCCTTTTGAAAGTCTAATGAAAACTGTGAATCTTCTCCAGTTTTCTTCTTCGGTCGTCTTCAAGTACACAGGCCATGTAATTTCGGGGGTTCAGATCCACTGAAATAGGTCCATAGGTCCCAGGTGAAGAGCTCTAGTCCTTCAGTAAGTCAAAGGACCGTGTGCATGCCAGACCAAGTAGAGGCCCCAAGGAGGCCAGGACTCACCCAGGGAAGGAGCAGAATTAGAAGAGGGGAGCACCAGTTACAACATGCTCGTCACATAGCTTTGATTATAGGATATCAACACTAAAAACATGAACTTGGGTTGTAAATTTTTAGTTTTTCATATAAATAAGCCATATCACCGTTAGTCCCATAAAAGAGATGAATTCCTATCAAGAGCTGACTTGAATCCAAGGTGATGAATCTAAGTGATCGAAGGACACATTTCTCTTAAAACTGTGTCACGGATTGCTTTTTTATACCTTAAGAAACATTAGACTTTTCTATAACTCTGCATTTAAAACAAGTGTAAAAATTTTTCTTTCAACAGTCGGCCAAATTACGTAAGCTGCCTCCCTTTCTTACGGTTTCATTATTAAGATTTAATTTTGATGTTGTGAAGCATGAACGATACAAGGAGACTAGTTGTTACACGTTCCCTCTCCGGATCAATCTCAAGCCTTTTTGTGAACAGGTTTGAACTATTTTATTCTGAAATTCTTTCTTTCCTCCTCTCAAGACTGAATCTTTATTGGCCTGATTTTCGGTTGACTTATGGCAGAATCTTTCAACCTGGCACAGTTAATATTTTGTTGGGTAATTCTTTGTCATGGAGCTGTATCCCATGCAGTGTACGATTTTAAGCCGTATCCCTGGCCTCTGCCTGCTCGATGACAGTAGCATCCCACCCTCTCATCCCACCCCCTGTAGTGACACAATGTCCTAACCTTCCCAAGTGTCCTTGTCTCCTGGGGGAGAACGTGGATAAAATCAGTCCCAGCGAGAACCACTGGTTTATTATAGTCCTTTTGATTTCCAAAGTATGGATTTGTTCTCAGTTCTTTTTATTAAACCCTCCTCGAAAAATCTTTGAAAGGAAAACTTAAGAAATTAGAAATGACCCTACGTTAGGAGAAATGACCGCTAATTAGTACTTGGCTATTTGAATTTAGTTTACCTGAGATGCAATAACGAATTACACATCTAGAAAATGAATAGGTAATTGGGACTTTGCTAGAATTTATAATCTTTGAGATACAGGAAGGAGAGTTTTGAAAACAAATTAATTATATGATGTATTTCATAAGCCATTTCAAAATATTTTCTATATAATCGCTCTACATGCCAGCATCAGAGCCATGAGACTGCTGCATTTCTTATTATAAATCATCATTTGTATGTTTATCAAGACCAGAAAGAACATTTGTTAAGGAGCTATTGAGTTTCTTTGTATAAAAATTATATTTTCTTTATTCTTCAATTTGGATGAGGCTTCCTCTATTTCAAGCCTAGTAGCTGAGCTTTTTGGGTTTTGTTTGATTGGCACAAACAGAATAAACAGTTTTTCCAGAGTAAGTTAATACACTCCTCCATTTACTGCCTGAATAAAATGGTTTTGGGGAGCACCTGGGTGGCTCGGTCAATTAAGCATCCAACTCTTTTTTTTTTTTTTTTTTTTTTTTTAGCATCCAACTCTTGATCTTAGCTGAGGTCTTCATCTCAGGATTTTGAGTTTAAGCCTTGCATTGGGCTCCATGCTGGGCGTGAAGCCTACTTAAAAACAACAATAACAATTTTTTTCAGGGGAACTGAGTTAATTCTTTTATAATTTTCCAGTTTTGTTGAAAAATAATTGACAGACATCACTGTGTACATTTAAGATGTACAGGATGGTGGTTGGATTTACAAACATTGCAAAATGGCCACACTAGATTTAGTTAACATGTATCATCTCGTATGGAAAAATTGTAGGTCTTTTTAAAAAAAGTAGTTTGTCACATTATTTTAACATACTTTGAAATAACAAAATTGAAATAGGTGAACCATTGAGCACTAGCTAAGAAATTGACCATAGTTTTACTTTCTGATTTCGATATTCATGAAAAAAATTGTCACTTTGCCTCTTGTTTTATATCTCTTTTGCCTGAACCAGCCATTTAAAAAATACCGCTTACTTAAAAGTACAATGTTTCAAGGAGATAAGCCTTCGATAATTGGCACCCTTCAGGTAGCGTATTCACGTGCAAGGTATCTCCTAACCTCAAATGGATTTTGTCTTAATGCCAGTGTAAGTGTTCATCGGTTGGGTCAGTCATAATTACAGAGCACATTAATTATAGAAAAGATAGATCTTAGAAGAAAGAACCTGTTCATCCCACTAAATTGCCTCTAAGCAAATAGATAGTATTCATAATTGCTGAATTCCTGTGACGCAGAGCGCCAAGTGTCAGGAGGGTGGTAGCGGATGTGGCTCTCACTCTGAGACACACGACCATCAGGTTGGAACATAGGGCAAATTCAAAACCTAAAGAAGACATTTCTAAAGCAGCATAGTGGCATTAACACAAAGATTGTTTTCTCTTGCTAAAACAATTACGGACACATTGGGGAACATGTTTTATTAGTACTTTAGCATACATGATCTTTGCCAAAGTACGTAAAAGTAACATTTTGTGTATTTTCATATTAAGAGGCAGAATTTGCTTGGTTGTCACGTGATTGGTATTGGATGAATGACAGTTTTTGGTCTCAGAATTAAAATTTTTTAAATTTAAAGCCAATTACTCAAATTTATCTTAATTTACCCCTAAATAACAATAAGAACAGGTTTCTTATTTTAATAGTTGAAATTCTTGGGGCACCTGAGTGGCTCAGTCATTAAGCATCTGCCTTCAGCTCACGTCATGATCCCAGGGTCCTGGGATCGAGCCCCACATCAGTTTCCCTGCTCAGGGGGAAGCCTGCTTCTCCCTCTCCCACTCCCCCTGCTTATGTTCCCTCTCTTGCTGTGTCTTTCTCTGTCAAATAAAAAATCTTAAAAAAAAAGTTGAAATTCTTTCTTCTCTTTGGTCATGTGTCTTCCTATTTTATGTGAACTATCACTGTTTATGCTCTTTCTTGTAGAGTGACTCGGATGATTTGGAGTATGTATATGACCTCTTCTCAGTTATTATACATAAAGGTGGTTGCTATGGAGGACATTACCACGTCTATATTAAAGATGTCGATCATCTGGGAAACTGGCAATTTCAAGTAAGCATAGAAACTAGTTCTAGTCTTATTGTTTTGGTGAGGATCATCTTTTGCAATTTTATATATATATTTACCTTAGGAAATTTTTATAGGCATGTAAAGTTAATACAGTGAGAAGTTTTAAATTTTTATTTCTTTTTTTTAAATAATTTTATTTTTTCAGTGTTCCAAGATTCATTGTTTATGCACCACATCCAGTGCTCCATGCAATACGTGCCCTCCTTAATACCCACCACCAGGCTCACCCATCCCCCCATCCCCCTTTCCGAAACCCTCAGTTTATTTCTAAATAATTTCATACTTAGAGAAAAATAACCCTCATCATAGAAACACCTATAGATCCTTTTCACCTGTGTCCTTCGGTTGTTAACATTAACTAATTTGTGAGAACACACACAGAGTTAACATTGTCTTAAGAGTGCTGAACCATCTGAAATTAAGCTGAAGACATCAGGCACCTTTACCCCCTAAATACTTCCGTGTTTATCTCCTGAGAACAAGGATGTTCCCTTACATAAGCCTGGATCAAAATCAGAAACTTTCACTTGAAATGATACTATTTCCTAATGAAGAGTTTATATTCAGATTCCACCAGTTGTCTCATCCAGATCCTTTACAGCATTTTCTTCCCTACTCTGGTGTCAAATTCAGGGTCCTGCATTATATCTACTTAGCGTATCTCTTAGGTCTCCAATAATCAATAACTGTTCCCAGCTTCTCTTTGCCTTTCATGGCATCAGCCCAAGATGATAGAGATTTTCCTCCTCTACTGTCTCCTAAAAGTTTTATAGTTTTGCCTTTTACATTTAAAACTTCTTTGTCTTTCCAGAATGGTTTCCAGTGAATGGTGTGTGATATATTTTTTTTTAACTCGGTTGCCCATTACCATTTATTGAATTACCCATTCTTTCCCCACCAATCCACAGTGCCAGTTGTGTTATATCAATTGTTTATGACTGAGTCCTTTAGGCCCCAGTGTTCTTTTTTTCTATTCCTGGGCCAATACCACATTGTTAATTACTGTAGCATTATAATGAGTCATGATATCTGATAGGGCAAGTCTTCCTATGTGGTGTTATTCTTCTGTAGTGTTTTGGCTTTTTATTCTGTGACCATTTCTATAATCAGCTTGTCAGTGTTCACACACACAAATACCCATTCTCAGAAGTAGTAAGGGTTTTGAACCTACATATATAAGTCAGATATATCTTTTCATATTTTAGAGCTTCCTATTTAAAAAGTTTAGTGGGGCGCCTGGGTGGCTGAGTGGGTTAAAGCCTCTGCCTTCGGCTCAGATCATGGTCTCAGGGTCCTGGGATCAAGGCCTGCATCGGGCTCTCTGCTCTGCAGGAAGCCTGCTTCCTCCTCTCCCTCTGCCTGCCTCTCTGCCTACCTGTGATCTCACTCTCTGTCAAAAAAATAAATAAATTCTTTAAAAAAAAAAAAAAAAAAGTTTTGTGATTTTTTTTTTTCCCCTTAAGAATTTGCAGATGTCCTGAGGGAAAGCGCTTCCTGGAAGTCTAGTTCCAATTATTTGCAACGGGAAGAATCAAAGTGTTTTACACACCAAGCCCAAACTCTCAGCCAGTTTTCTAACATGTACCCAAAACACAGTGAAATGTCCATAAGTTACAAACCAGGTGGTAGGGTGTAGAATGCTTACCACATCTTCCCGATTATCATACAGTAACAACAACAGTGTTCTAGATGCACGTTCTTTGCTGGCCTTGTTTGCTTTTCAGAAACATCTGCATTTCTCATGCTCCATCCATTGTACTTAGATATTAAAAAAAGTATTTGGATATTTAAAAAGTCAAGCTTTTTGTTGATATTTACCAGGGAGGTTCTGTGGGGCTGTGTCTCAGCTTTGTATTTTTTTTTTGACTGTGTGTGGCTAGTGTATGAAATGCAGTTACCGGGGCGCCTGGGTGGCTCAGTTGGTTGGGCGACTGCCTTCGGCTCAGGTCATGATCCCGGAGACCCGGGATTGAGCCCCACATCGGGCTCCCTGCTCGGCGGGAAGCCTGCTTCTCCCTCTTTCACTCCCCCTGCTTGTGTTTCTCTCTGTCAAATAAATAAAATCTTAAAAACAAAAACAAAAACAAAAACCTATTACTTAAAAAAAAGAAATGCAGTTACCATTAGTTTATTGATTTTATAAACCGGCCCATCTTGCTAAACCCTCTTTGTTGCGGACATCTTTGGAGAAAGACTATTTTGTTTCACCCTTTCCCATCCTTTACGTTCCATCTCGTTTGGCCAAGATCATCATGCCAGCATCACTCCCAAATGCTTGTGCCACGTTTGCCAAGACACTAGTTTGTGGGACACATTCCCAGTCAGACCAAGGGAAGGTCTCCTACCCTCGTCTGCTCTAATTCAGCTCTCAAGGTTTCTGTGCGTAGTTTGAGCTGATCTTTGCTGCTCTCCAGCACTTTTAGAGGTGCTGAGATTTAGTGTCGGTCTTTGATGCCTAAATATTTGTTTGCAGTTTCATTTTCGAGTCTGTTGTTGAGGTCACGCACAGAGGTAGCCTCGTAGAGCAGTGAGGTCGCGTGTCTCGAGCAGTGATTCTCTCTTCATGTCTTCGTCTGGGTTGTGCTTTCTTGGAAGGCCTGTGCTTATGTGTTCACTCAGAATCACTTTGCTCTTTTCTGGCATCGTCAGGCTCTCTTCCTGGGTCTGCAGTGTGGCCTGAGAGGGGTTTTGCTCTCCTCACTGCTCCTGTGTTCCCGAAGCTGTTACATTAGAAGGATCAGAAGATTGCTTTTCATTTGTGCTTAGTGTATTTCTTTACGCTGTTTGTTAAATTTTTTTCCTTATTCTGTTCTCCCAGAATCACTACTTTTTCATCCAGGGCTCTATGGTTTTCAAATAATGAGTAGTGCTTTGAGAATTTCTACTTCAGTACACATACCTGCTGGACCCTGGTTGTCTTTCCATTTTTCCATCACCATTTTCCTGGGACATTGCTTGTGCTGAGACATAGGATTCCATATATTCTGTTCTTTCTGCTTACAGTTCGGCAGTTTCTTCTTCCCCTTCAAGGGGCTGTTCCCTGCATTCATGGAGTTCTGTAGTAGGTACCATCTGCAAAGCAGTAACTATCGTGACCAGTCGGATTTAATTTTCTCTGGTTTTAAGGCAACATTTCAGGGGCACCTGGCTGGCTCAGTCGGTAGAATGTGCAACTCTTGATCTCGGGGTTGTTAAGTTTGAGCCCCGTGTTGGGTGTAGAGTTTACTTTAAGAAAATAATTTCAAAAATGCAACATTTCTGTCTCAGTCTATCTAGAAGATGATCCCTTTCTTCTTGTATGGAAGCCATGAACTCTTCAAAATGTCACTCTAGATCTGGCTGTGAAAAGGAGCCTGAGCTTTGCTTTCTGCTGCTGCTGCTGCTTTTAAAAAAAAAAAAAAAAAAAGATTTTATTTATTTGACAGAGAGAGAGAGATCACAAGTAGGCAGAAAGGCAGGCAGAAAGAAAGGAGGAAGAGGCTCCCTGCTGAGCAGAGAGCCTGATGCGGGCCTCAGTCCCAGGACCCTGAGATCGTGACCTGAGCTGAAGGCAGAGGCTTTAACCCACTGAGCCACCCAGGCTCCCACTTTCTGCTTCTTTAGGGACCTTTTGCTTCATCAGTGGTCAGTTGACATTATCTTGCACATTTGAGGAAGTGGGTCAGAGAAGGCTTCACAACGGCTCCCACGAGGCAGCCCAGAGCTAGTCCTTCTGTCCCAGCGAGGCTAGGGTTGGGCACTGGCAAAGCAGAGGAGGACTGGGCCCACAGCGTGTTTGTCACCTGCACCAGCGACTCACATATGGGGCAGTGCTGCCCTGCCTCTCCTCTTCTGCCATTTTTAAATCTCTTTTTCCTTAATCACATCTTTAAACATAGGACACATGCTGTTTTATTGGTCTGATAATTGCAGCCTGATTTGGATATCTGCTGATTCTACTTCCTTGTGATTTTGTTATTTTAGACTGTAGCCTGGGGTGGTTGGTTTTTTAAGAACTTGATTTACTGGAGTAATTTGAGGGCTGAGTTGAAAGTCCCTTCCTCTGAAAAAGTGTTTCTACCGCATGCCTGGGGTCACCTCCAACCCTGAACTTTGAAATCAGATCTTGACTTAGTGGTTTTAGAGCCATACAGCTAGTGTGAATTTGAACCACAGACCCCTGTGGGGACCTACTTGTGATTACAAATTATTAGAGAGGTTTTTCTACCTTGATCTAATATCAAGGTCAGAGCTAGCCAGTTCCTCATTGTCCTTTATTGTGGGGGGAATTTTTTCTAGGTCGTGTGTGTACTGAGAAGGTAGATAGCTCTTTCTAGTGATCTGCTGAGGTTTATCTTTGTGGCATAATGAAAAAGTATATACTTGGGGCACCTGAGCTTGCTAAGCTGTGTGTCCGACCGGGATTTCAGCTCAGGTCATGTCACGGGTGGTGAGATTGAGTCCTGGGTCAGGCTGTGCTGAGCAGGGACGCTGCTTGAGATTCTCTCTCCCCTTCTCCCTCTGCCCCTCTCTACCCTGCTCATGTGTACTCTCTTAATATCTCTCTCTCTCAAACAAACAAAACTTTTTAAAAAAGGAGGGGGGAAGAAAGAAAAAGCTTATACTTGGTCTTTATCCCAGGTTCCTGGAATAGAGGTCCTTGAAATTGCATGAGTGATAGGCATGTCTTTTGTTGTTCTTAATGAACCCTTTTCAAACACACCTGAGTTCATGCTAATGGGATGACTCTTGGTGGCACCTAGACATCTTCAGACTGAAGGCTGGTCACCAGAGGAAACAACCACATGAATAGAACGTTGGTGTTTTCAGCCCCAGCTCCTGACCTGTGGAGGGAAGAGGGGCTGGTGATTGAGTTCAGTCAATCAGTCATGCCTGCATGTTGAAACTTTGATTAAAACTCTGAAGCAAGGGGTGGTTCAGTCAGTTAAGCATCTGCTTTCAGCTCAGGTCATGATCTCAGGGTCCTGGGATCGAGCCCTACATCAGGTTTCCTGCTCAGTGGGGGAGTCTGCTTCTCCCTCTCCCTCTGCCTGCTACTCCCCCTGCTTGTGCTCTCTCTCTCTCAAATAAACAAATAAATTCTTTTTTAAAAAACCCACAATAACAACTCTGAAACCAGATAGTAAGAGGGCTTTTGGCCTGGCGAACATAGCCACAGTGGGGTGGCCATTCTGACCCCCTGGGGGACAGAGGCGCCTGCCCTCAGGACCCTTCCCGACCTCACCCTACGTGCCCCTCCATCTGGCTGTTCATTTGTATCCTTTGTACTAAACTGTAGTCCTGTGTGTAAGGTCCTGAGTCTGTGGACCATTGAAGTGAGGATTGTAGGAACCCTAAAACTTGTAATCAACCCAGCAGCAGTGCAGGTGGCCTTGGACCCCACTTGTGACTGTTGTCTGAAGTAAGGACAGTCTTGCGGGACTACGTGAAGTTAGTATCAGAACTGACCGAATTGTGACCCCTAGATGGGGTCAGAGGACTGGAACGCCGGTCATTCAGCTCCATACTTTGGAGGGTCCCGTGGGAGGTGTCAGCAAAGTGGGACAGCTAGAGCCCTCCACCTCGGATTGCCTCCCTGGGTCCCCATTTCACGTGTTCTCCGAGGATTTCCCTGATACTCTTGCTAATTCAGTGTGTGTTCTAAAGAGATGCCGGTTTGTTTTGTTGTTTACTTATCCAGCATTTTCAGTATTCATTCAGCAGGATGGTTGTGTTTAGTCCACTCTTTTACTTTGCTGTTTTGTTATTTCTATCTCGCGTCATCAGGTCTATTTGTATTTATGGTTTTAAGTCAGATGAAAATATTTTTGCAAGATGGCATGTATAAAAAAAAATCAGTGAAGAAAAATACCTTCTTTTGACATGTTCTCAAATGACTTCGTAGAGTGGGGTGCAAAGTTGGATGATCAGGAAATAGAAGCGAGCCCTAAGGTGCACTGGCCAGTGACACATGTCAGGATTTGTTAGGTGCAGCTGATGTGGTGATCACTGGGGACCCATCAGGACCGGCCGGGCGTGTTGTGCCGGGAGTTCCTCTCACAGTCCCATTCATAGGTAATGCCAGAGAGGTTAAATAACGTGTGTGGGATTGGTCAACCAGAGCTGGAAATCTAAGCCAGGCCTCCTGGATTCCAAGGTATACATAAGTTATTATAAAGTTTTTATCATCATTTCTCCGTTTTGGAGCTTCCGCAGCCCGAACATTTCTATGTTAATTACCTTTTAAGGGATAGATTTTTATTGTTTTCCTTTCTAGGAGGAAAAGAACAAAGCAGATGTGAATTTAGAAGATCTCCAGAATGAAGAAGAGATTGACGATGATCCACTGATAATTCTGAAAGCGATCTTACTACAGGTAGAGAGAGAGTTTATATTTGTGGGTGTGTATTTCATGTATGTGCACATGTGTGAGAGTTCATCAGTAGAACCGATACTGGTACTGTTCATGGTCTTTTTCCTTTGGGGCTTTCTCTGTGTCTGTTTTTACAGTTTATTTATTAGAGACTTTCTGATCATAAAAAAAAATCGGTGTTTATGGTAGAAAATTTAAGGGAAAAAACTAGGAAATACGTAAAAAGCATAAAGTATATAAAAGTATAAATAAACCAAGTATGCAGTAATTGTTAACACTTTGATGTATATTCTTTGCATTCTGTTTTCTCTGTTTAGATACATATGTTGGTGTTGGCTTATAGGATTTTGGTTATTACAGTCCTTTTAAATAGAAGGGATTTGGGATTTACTGTACATGTTGTTTTGGAGTTTGCTGTCTTCCCGGGTCAGCCTTCTGCTCTCTCTAGTTCCTGACCTTATGCCCCCTTCTCGTGCCTCATGTTGATAGACCGATAATGCCTCAACTGTATGACTTTCTAACATTTGCTTAGCCCTGTGTCGTAAAGGTGGTGAGTTCCCCGCATGTATTTATCCATTCTGACAAAGCTGTTTTCTGAGCTCTGCACCACGGACCTAGGCGGAGTCCTTTACCCGCCTTGTTCTGTGGCCACCAGATCGGTCCACTGGGGCCGCCGCAACAAAGGACCCCAGACTGGGGGCTGAGACAACAGAAATTTATTTTCTGCCGGTGGTGGAGGCTGGGAGGCCAGGATCAAGGTGCCAGCAGGTGTGTTCTCTCCTGAGGCCTCTCTGTGGCTGGCAGATGGCCACCTCCTTGCTGTGTGCCCATGGCATTTCCTCTGCCTGGCCCTCCCGTAGATCTCTGTGTGTCCGCATTTCTTCGTATAGGACGCTAGTCAGGCTGGGCTAGGGCCCACCTTAATGACCTCATTTTTAACCTTATCACTTCTTTAAAGGCCCCATCCAAATAAAGAGTTGAAATCTTGAGGGTTAAGGAGTTAGCATACAAATTGGCTGGGGGGGGGGTGCGGGATGGATGGACACATTTCAGCCCAAAACAGTCACTTCTTACTCCCTTCTAGAACTTACTTTTATTTGGAAACATTCAGAAGAGATATTGATAATCTTTTTTTTGCACTTAAATATTTCTTGTAAAAATCCCGCCAAATAGCAGGAATTTACTCGGTCTCAGAATACTCTTTGGATGCTCTCTCAGTGTTTAAACTTGAGGCACCGAGTAGCTCAGTTGTTGAATGTCCAGCTCTTCATTTCAGCACAGGCCATGATCTTGGGGTTGAGCCCCACATCGGGCTCTGCCCTCAGCAGGGAGTCTGCTTAGGATTCTCTCCCTCTGCTCCCACTCGTGTGCACATGCTCTCTCTCTCTCGCTCTCTCTCAAATAATAAGTAAATCTTTAAAAATAAATAAGTAGATGTTTGAACTTTGGTGCAGGAAAGCACAATTCAGGTTTTCTAAACTGAGGCTTAATCTACTTTGTAAAAAAATTCTCACTTTGCAGCAGTTAGGCTCACTCGACTTCCATGATTGCCGCCTTAGGCACATGTGATTAGATAGGATCCTGTTGGTCCCTTTGAACTCATAAATGTTACAGTTACATCTCATCACATTTTCTTAAATGATTGTTTCTTTCAAAAGGAGGAGAGTAATATAATTCCTGTTGATCAGCTGGGCCAGAAACTCTTGAAAAAGATAGGAATGTCTTGGAACAAGAAGTACAGAAAACAGTATGGACCGCTGCGAAAGGTAATGACGCGACATCCGGACAGAAGGTCCCGTACCAGGAAAGTTTATTATGATCCGTTTGCAACAAAAATTTAGGTGAAAATAAAATCAGTATTTTTATTTAATGGTCAAAGTTCAGTTGAGTTACTTACTAAGTGTTAAGTTATTAAGTAGTTTATTGTAGAATCAGGAAGTAAGCAGAAAAAGGAGAGGAGAAAGGCTTATAACACAACAGCAAATATGTCCTGAAGTTCGTACCCTAAAGCTCATCATTTTACTTATAGGAATGTCCTCTAGTTTTCCCTTGATCTTTCTTTTACGCATTGACCCGTTAAATGTGGTGATAGGCTGTGAGGTTAGGTGCAAACACCGAACACGAGTCAGTCCACTTGACTGAGACAAATACAGCAACACTTGGTCGGTGTTTTGGAGCTATTTCTTACAGAAAAGGCGCTTACACGCTTCAGTAAGTGTTTAAGTGCGTCTTTACTTAGACCACACTTCAGAAGTGAGTGTCGCCTTAATGACTCTGAGTCCGTAACATAGGTTTTAAGATTTTCATTTGAAATAATTGGGTCATTGTCTCGGTGTTTTACTCTTAATGTGATACTAGCTGTGCAGGTTTTTTAAAAAATGCAAATACCCTTTGTAAGTTTGAGGGAGTTTTTTTCATCGTTGACTAATGGTTTCGTCTTGAGTAGAGGTTGGATTTTATCAAATGCTGACTTTTTTTAATGCTGTTTTTTCTGTTAATGTTATGAATTCCATTAACCTTTTGAATGTTGAGCAAATCTTGTATTTATGAGATAAAACCCACTTTATCACGAGCTTTTTAGGTATTGCCACATTCATCTGGCTCATATTTAGAATTTTTACTTCACCATTTTTGAGAGATACTAGTCCTTGGTTTTCTTTTTTTGTAATGTCTTTGTCAGATTTTGTGTTAGGCTTATATGAATAGGACTCAGAAGTCGGAGAACACTCCTTTATATTCTTGGAAAGAATTCTCTAAGACTTAACGTGTTTTTTCTTAAATATTTGGCGAAGCTATCGAGACCTGAAAACTTTCTTATTTTATTTTAATTCCTGTGTAGTTAACATACAGTGTTATATTAGTTTCGGTTATACAAGGTAGGAACTCGAGCAGTTCGTATGTTCCTCAGTGCTCATCGTGGTCAGTTGCCTTGTACTCCCCTTCACCTATTTGCTCCGTCCCCAGACCCGCCTCCCCTTTGGTGACCGTTCTCTCTAGCTAAGAGTCACTGCTTGCTTTGTCTTTTTTTTCCTTTAATCATTTGTTTAGCTTCTTAAGTTCCACATATGAGTGAAATCATGGTATGTGTCTCTCTGACTGGCTTATCTCTCTTAACCATAATACACAGCAGCTTCATCCTTGTTGTTGCAAATGGCAAGATTTTTTTTTTTTTTAAGGCTGAATAATATCCATTGTATATAAATACCACACCTTTATCCATTCATCTGACAATGGACCCCGTGGTCTGCTTCCGTATCTTGGCTATTGTAAATAATGCTGCATTAAACACAGGGGTGCATATATCCCTTCAAATTGGTGTTTTTGTGTTCTTTGGGTAAATACAGTAGTGTGATTACTGGATCATAGGGTAGTTCTGTTTTTAACTTTCTGTGGACCCTCCACACTGTTTTCCACAGTGGCTGCCCCAGTGTGCATTCCCATCAGCAGGGCACAGGGTCCCTTTTCCTCCACATCCTTGCCAACACCTGTTGTTTCTTGTGGTTTTTATTTTAGCCATTCTGAAAGGTGTGAAGTGATATCTTGTAGTTTTGATTTGCATTTCCCTGGGGATGAGTGATGTTGAGCCTCTATTCATGTGTCTCTCGGCCATCTGAATGTCTTCTTTGGGAAGATGTCTGTTCATGTCTTTTGCCCATTTTATAATTGTATTATTTATTTTTTGGGTGTTGGATTGTTTAATTCTTTGTATATTTTGGATACTAAACCTTTATCGGATATGTCATTTGCAAGTATCTTCTCCCATTCAGCAGATTGTCTTTTAGTTTTGTTAGATATTCCCTTTGCTGTACAGAAGCTTTTTATTTTGAGGTAGTCCCAATAGTTTATTTTTACTTGTTTCCTTTCCCTCAGGAGACCTATCTAGAAGGATGTTGCTATGATCACTGTCAGAGACATTACTGTGTTGTGCTCCCGTCTAGGATTTTTATGATTTCAGGTCTCAGAATCAGGTCCTGAATCCATCTTGAGCTTATTTTTGTCTATGATGTAAGAAAGCAATCCAGGCTCATTCTTTCGCATGTCGTTGTCCAGTTTTCCCAGCACTTGTTTGTTAAAGAGACTGTCTTTCTCCTATTGCATATTTTTGCCTCATTTGTCGAAGATTAGTTTACCATGTAATTGTGAGTTTATTTTTGGGCTTTCTGTTCTGTTGAGACATGAGATTTTTTTTTTTTTTTGAAGTCGGGTTTTTAAATTATAGTTTAAATTTCTTTGATTGTAGTGTTATTTAGATTTTCTGTTCTTGCATTATTTTGGAATATTGTGTTTTTTAAGGACTTTGTTCTTTTATCTGTAATGTCAGTTTATTGGCATAAAGTTATTCACAGTATCTCATATTCTCTGTAGTGTGTGTAACACTGAACTTATTTCTTCTTCATTCCTAATATTAGTAATTTGTATTTTCTCACTGTTTTTTCATCAGTCTTGCTTGGCGTTTATCAAGTTTATTAAACTTTTTAAAAACAAACATTTGCTTCATCTGTTTTCTGTCTCAGTGATTTCTGCTCTTGTTTTTATTATTCCCTTCCTTTTTCTTCTGGGATCTAATTAGATCAACTTTTTTCTAGCTTGGTATCTCAGTTGTTTTTAATCCTTCCTTTTATTTTTTTTTTTTTAAAGATTTTATTTACTTATTTGACAGAGAGAAACACAGCCAGAGAGGGAACACAAGCAAGGGGAGTGAGAAAAGGGAAAGCAGGCCTCCCGCCAAGCAGGGAGCCCGATGCGGGGCTTGATCCCGGGTCTCCGGGATCATGACCTGAGCCGAAGGCAGTCACCCAACCAACTGAGCCACCCAGGCGCCACCTAATCCTTCCTTTTAATACAAACCTTTAAAACTATAAATTTCTTTCTAAGGGCTAATTTAGCTGCTGACAAATCTGACATGTTTTCATTATCATTCCGTTCAAAATATTTTGTAATTTCCCTTGTCATTTTTTGGGGAAATATGTTTTTTAATTTCCAAATAATTTCTTTTTATCTTTTTGTTTTATCTGTAAATTGATTTCTAGTTAATTCCGTTCTACTCTGAGAACATGCTTTCCATGATTTTAGTTCTTTTGAATTTATTGAGACTTATTCACACTTCACAATATGGTGTTGCCGAGAATTCTGTATTCACCAGAAAAGTTATTTTCTGCACTTGGTTGGGTATATTATTTTGTCAGTGTCAACTCTGTCAGATTCATTAATAGCATTTGTGTTTCTTTTCTGTCCTTACTAATTTTTCTGTCTTTTGGGTTTTATCAGTTACTGAGAGAGTGGTTTATATCTCCCAACTGTAATTGTGGATTTGTCTCTCCTCCTTTTACTTTGGACAGTTTACTTCATGTACCCTGAAGTTTTATTATTAAATGCATGCACATTTTGGATTTTTATGGCCTCCTGAGGTACATTGCCCTTCCTTTATTCTTTGCCTTAAAATTTGCCTCGTCTGGTATTAATGTAAGCCTGCAAGCTTTTTTATACAAGTGTGTCTCTTGCAAACAGTGTGATGTGGGTTCTGACTTATTTTGGACAGTTGTGATTTTTAAGTAATTTGTTCTTTTATTTAAAGTAAAATTTGTTGGGGCGCCTAGGTGGCCCAGTTGGCTAAGCGTCTGCCTTCAGCTCTGGTCATGATCCCTAAGTCCTGGGATGAAGTCCCATGTTGGGCTCCCTGCTCGGCGGGGAGTCTGCTTCACTGCCCCTCCCCTGGCTTGTGTTCTCTCTCGCTGTCTGAATGAATGAATGAATGAATGAATAAATAAATAAATAAATAAAATATTTTTTAAAAAAATGAAATAAAATTTGTTAGCATAAAGTTGTTTGAAATACCACCATATTATCCTTACAAAGTCCATAGGAACAGATCTTATGTTCCCTGTTTCATTTCTGATACCGCTCGTTTGTGTGTTTTAGCTTTCTTTTTCATCAGTCTTGCCTAGGGGTTTATTACATCTGTGAAACGCCTCAAAACAACTTTGTATTTGTTGATCTTCTCTATCTTTCTCTATTTGTTCATCTGTTTTCTATCAGATGACAGTTTGATAGTTTCTTTTAATGAGAATGTTTAGACCATTTGGTTTTAATGCAGTAATCAATACGGTTGAGTCTGGATTTACCACTGAGGTATTTGTTTTTTATTCGCCTCCTCTGTTTGCTCTTCCATTGTTCCTCACCCTTTAGGTCACTCAGGTGGTTTTTAGTCTTTCATCTTTATCTCCTCTGTTGGCTAATGCATTGCTCTCTTTCTTCAGTACTTTTATTCTGGGGATCATAGTGTACCTGAACCATGATTACCAACTACGGATCAATAGTATGCCATTTCCTGAACAGCGTGAGGTGTTTCCCCACTCCCACCGTATCTGCTGTTACCTGCCTGCTGTTATTGTACCTTTACATGTAAATTCTACTCTCCATTACCTATTTTTATTATTATTTTTTGCTTTAAACACTTAGACAACTTTTAAAGAAATTAATGAAAAAGTAGTGTTTATGTTTATCCATTCTGGCGTCCATTGCTGCTTTTTTGCGCATTCAGCTGTGTATCTGGTATCATTTTGATTTTGATTGAAATACTTATTTTGCCTTCAGTTTTTTTAAAGATTATTTTTTTTCTTTAAGATTTTAATTTATTTGACACAGAGAAACACAGCGAGAGAGGGAACACAAGCAGGGGGAGTGAGAGAGGGAGAAGCAGGCTTCCCGCCGAGCAGGGAGCCCTATGCGGGGTTGATCCTAGGACCCTGGGATCATGACCTGAGCCGAAGGCAGACGCTTAATGACTGAGCCACACAAGCGCCCCTTAAAAGATTATTTTTGCTGGATATTACATTCTAGTATAATAGTTTTAATTTTTTCCTTTCAGTACCTTAAAGAGGTCATTCCATTATGTTTTAGCTTCCATTATTTTGGCTCAGAAGGCTCGTGTCACTTGAACATGATAATGTGTCTTTTTCTCCTCCTGCTTTTAAGATTTTTTTTCCTTTTTTCTTTGTTTTTTAGCAGTTTAACAATATTGTGTCTCAGTGTAGGACTCTTTAAAATGTTTATTCGCTTTCTATTTGCTAAGTTTTTTATATCTCTAGCTTGAAGTCTTTCTTCAGTTTTGGCCATTATATTTCCAACTTGGTTTTCTGCCCCATGATTTCTTCTCCTTCTAGGACTGCAGTTACATGTAAATTAGACCATTCAGGATTTCCTCACAGATCTTAAATAATTGAGGTTTTCTTCTTTTTCTAATTTTTGCCTCTCCTTCAACTTGGATAATTTACATTGCGCCATCTTCAAGTTCACTGGTTCTTGGCTCTATCCAGTCTTCCATTAAGCCCGGCTAGTGGACTCTTTGTTCAGATATTGTAGTTTCCGGCTTTAGAATTTCCACTTAGCTGTAATTGAGAGTATCCATTTCTCTGCTGAAATTCCCTATCTGAACCCACTCTGTTCATCCTTTCCTATAAGTTTATTTTTGAAGATCTAACTGGCTTTATTAATTCATATAAATTAAATATCTTAATAACTGTTCACTATCATAATATCTGGATTATTTCTGGGGCTCTTTCTGTTAACTTTTTCCCTTGGGAATTTCCTGTACCCTCTCTTGATTATGAACCACACTGAACTTCTTGTGTGTCATGTAATCTTACATTACCAGGACATTGTGGATTATATCGTGGTTCTTTAAAGAGTTTGCATTATGCTCTAACAGGCTGTTAAATCTCCCTGGCCCTATGGAAGCTTCATTTTGGATTTGTGGGGCAGATTTATTGCAGTTTTGCTCTGGTCCTGGTAGGGAATGCATGGTCCTTCCTCTGAAGGCAGAGGTTAGGAAGTGGTGGCCTAGGGCAGAATATGACCTGCTGCCCCTGAGCTAAGAACTGTCTTTATGCTTTTAAATGGTTATTTTTCTAAAGTTATATATATGTACCTACTTAGGTCCTCAGGTTTGCATCTGAAGCTCACAAAGCCTAAAATAGTTACTCTCTGGCCCTTTATAAGCTAACCAGCCCTTGGCCTAAGGCATGGCCCTTCAAGGATTTCAATAGAAAGTCTCAGATGTTGGTCATATGCCCCTCTCTTGTCAGAACTTCAATTCCATGTTTTTTCTGTCCTTTAATCTCTGCTAAAATCTTTGCACATCTACCCAGAAATCTGTGTTCAAACCATCAGTCTACCAGCAGTTTCTTTCTGTGAGGTTTCTTGTGTCTCTGGCTATCCACGTACCCAGTAGGAGTCAGCCAAGAATTGAGGGGGATTTGGTATAGATTCCAGGCTCCTTAATGCAACTTTCTCTTTCACTTTCTAGCCTCTCTGGCATTTTCGAATTCTGTTTCCTCATCTCAGTAAGACTCCTGCTCTTCGCTTGACCTCTCCCACCAGGCTCCGCTGTCAAGTGGGAACCAGTGGCTTCATGTAAAACTCACCCAGTTTGGAAGGATTATGTCCCCTCTGCTTAAGCCTGTTCCTGGTTATTCTCCAAACACTTGTTTTCATTATTTTGTCTAGAGTTTATCATTTCTTATCAGAAAAGGTGGTCCAGTGAAAGTTCTCTGCTGTTACGGGGACCAGACTCTGCTGAAATTTGAGGCTGAAAAGAATTAATCTTGGGGGGCGCCTGGGGGGCTCAGTTGGTTGAGCGACTGCCTTCGGCTCAGGTTATGATCCCAGAGACCCGGAATCGAGCCCCACATCGGGCTCCCTGCTCGGCGGGAGGCCTGCTTCTCCCTCTCTCACTCCCCCTGCTTGTGTTCCCTCTCTGCCTGTGTTTCTCTCTGTCAAATAAATAAAATCTTTAAAAAAAAAAAGAATCTTGGAAGATTAATCAAACACAAGGAAAAAATGGCTACTCCCTAATTATCATTATTTGATTGTACCTAAACAACACCATTTTACAATCTTTTATACACAGTATTAGCAATATTGTCTTTGGGTCATGGACCCGTCACTTTGTGTTTGTGATAAAACAATACTTCGATTAGAGCGTCGGCACTGCTACACATCATTTCCATCCAAGTGGAAAATGAGAAGGTCCCCTTTCCATATTGATTGATGGGCTAAGCAGATGTTGCGCACGCCTCCCAAGTGATTTTCTGTATGAAGTAAGTTTGTGCTGAGAGAAGAGGAGACGCAAGGCCACACAGCATCAGGGAGTGAGAGGAGAGGTGGAAAGGGGAAAATGGGCAGGGAGGAAAAATGCTTTTTTCTTCCTAATCCTTTAGCTAGAACTTGAGAAGTAGTCCTTGGGATTAAAACATAGGCTTTCTGTGCTTTGGTTTCTTGAGCTAACCTGTCAGCTTCCTGGACAGACAACATCCGGTGTAGTTAATGTTACTTGACAATGCAGGCTTATAATTATGACTTTATTCCAACAGAGTTTGTCTGAGTCATTAGTTTTAAAATTCTCTTCCGCAGTGCTTCGCTGTGTGACTGCCCTTGTGCTTTGTTTAGATTGCGTTAAACATCTCAGAAGTGTTTGTTCTACATAATCTGCTTGAGTAACGTACTTTTTGCAGATGATGTGACCGAGGTAGAGGTAACGTGGTTTTGAGACTGCAGCATGGCAGCTTCGTCCCTCAATGTGACTGCTAGACCATTGAACTGAGAGCACTCTGATTTTTATTAAATGTTTTAGTCAGGACTCAAATGGGTTTTTTTCCCTCCTCGCTGGCTAGGGCAAAAATAAAGGGGAAGTTCAAATATCTAGTCACAGAAAGGATGATGCAGTTTTTTTACTGTGTCCCATTAAAAAAATTTTTTTTTTATTAACCTGGTATTTGTTTTTTTGTCTTTGTGTAGTTCTTACAGCTTCATTCCCAGGTATTTCTACTCAGTTCAGATGAAAGTACAGTTAGTCTGTTGAAGAGCGGTTCTCTCCAGGCTGAGTCTGATTTCCAGAGGCGCGATCAGCACATTTTCAAGACACTCACTTCAAAATCCCCAGGATTAAACGAGAAAACCTCCTGTCCCCACTGGTTTGATATAAATGATTCCAAAGTCCAACCAATCAAGGAAAAAGATATTGAACAGCAGTTTCAGGGTAAAGAAAGTGCCTACATGTTGTTTTACCGGAAATCCCGGTTGCAGAGACCCCCAGAAGGTATGGAAATAGAAGTGTTCCTATGTGTTCAAGTTGGTGATGTTGGAAGATAAATACTGCATGCTATTTTAATTTTTACCCTTTTAAAAGAAAGTGTACTCTTGGAACGTTTTTAAATATTTTCAGGCTAACAGTAAGAAATACATTATGCCAAAAGAAATCCAGTAATCTGTCATTTTATAATCACCTAGTTCTAGTTTATTTTTCCCCTTGTGATGATAGGAGGCCATAGTCAGTGTTTCAGAATTGGTTCTTCTTGGACTGCATGATGGCGGCTTGTTCGTGGACCAGCCTGCGTGCAGTTGGCCTGTGCTTGGCTCGGCTCTGTCATTTGGCCACGTGTCTGTCACCTGCGAGTTCTAGGTGGCCCTGATCTTATTTTCATATGTGCCCTTCGATTGCCCTCTTTTTCCCCTTCTTTCAAGGTAATTAATGTGTTTTATGAGAAGTTGAAATATCTTCAAAGCATTCTTTTTAAACCTTCTAAGACAACTCATACCACAAAGGCTAAACATTGAGTCCCACAACGATAATTTTTTTTTTTTGAAGATTTTTTATTTATTTGACAGAGAGAAACGCAGCGAGAGAGGGAACACAAGCAGGGGGAGTGAGAGAGGGAGAAGCAGGCTTCCCGCCGAGCAGGGAGCCCGATGTGGGACTCGATCTCCAGTCTCCAGGATCATGACCTGAGCCGAAAGCAGTCGCTTAACCAACTGAGCCACCCAGGCGCCCCAGGTCTGGCAGAAATCTTGATGGACTTTTTGTGGGGATAAAGGGGCAGAACTTGGCAAAATGATTTAAAATCCATCAGAGGGGTCAGCATTCACGAAAACTGAAGAAGGGCTTGCTGAAGGGAATTGACTGCAGCAGGAAAACCTACCGCAGAGCTCCGGCAGCTAAGGGGGTGCCGCGCTCATGTGCAGGGGGGCCACGGCACTGCGTACGGCCAGCCCGTGAATTACTCAAGAAATAGAGCAGGGAGGTTGGTGATCAGCCGGTCACTTGCATTAGCAGTGCGTGTAATCAAGCAACTGTAGTCATCGCTTGAATTAAATTTGAGTTTCTTTAATGTTTATGTTAAAAGGGATCCTTAAAATATATAAAATATATTTCCAATATTAAGGTAGAGAAAACCTTTCTAAGCTTAAAAGCCAAGCAAGAAAAATTAAGGAAAAGTGTTGTGAACCTTAATATAAAAGGCAGATGACAAGCCTAATGGGAAACAGTTAATTAGGTGACAAATTTGTATCCCATCTGCAGAGTGCTTTTACATATAGTCCATTGTGCTCAGCAGAAAGTTGGGAAGAGGACATAAGTAAGCAACGTACAAAGGAAAAAATAGGAAGAACCAATAAACTGGGGGAAAAAATCAGAGGCGCCTGGGAGGTGCAGTCCGTTAAGCCTCTGCCTTCGGCTCAGGTCATGATCCCAAGGTCCTGGGGTCCAGCCCCGTGGAAGGCTCCCTGTTCAACGGGGAGTCTGCTTGGCCCTCTTCCTCTGCCCCCTTCCCTTGCTCCTGTGCTCGCTCGCTCTCAAAAACAAAAACAAAAAACACTTCATTAAATCAACCTGGATCATAATCAAAAAATAGGAATTGAAACAGCAATGAGATGCCACTTTTTTCCTACTAAGTTGAATGTTTTTGTTACTCTTGTTCTCAACAGTCGGCACTTCCTGTACAGCTGGTAGGCATATAAAGTCCTGTAACCAGTGTGGTCATATGTTTTTTAAAACCTTAAGCTAGTACTGCTTCTGCAAATCTGTCTTGAAATAATCAGAGCTGTATATAGATACTCATGTTCAAAGATGTTTGTGACTGCCATTATTTTATAAGGACTAGAAATCACCTAAATACCTACCAGAAAAAGATTGGGTGGAGTGATTGTGGTATTTATAGAATGAACTACTATACAGTCATCTGAAACTTTGGAGAAACACAAATATGAAGTGAAAAGGCATTTACAGATTTGTTAAATCCGATCCCAGTCACTTTAAATAAGTGTGTGCCTGCGTGTCTGTAGGTACACGTGTGCACTTACAGACACATTGTGTAGGTTTAGAAGAAAGACCAGAAGCACACAAATCCTAGCAGTAGCTCTTCGGAATGGGATCACAGGTAATAGCTGTAAAAGTATCCTCTTTCTTGTAAAAATAATTTCCAGAATTTTTGTGGTGGCAATTGCTACATTTGTTATCAGGAAGAAAATGGTATTCTTTTTAAAAAGTATGTTTAAAGAGAATTGAAGAAATGGAATCCTTCTGGCATGGCATAAAGAGCTGTTTATCTTCCATTTGTTCTAATGGTTTCATTTTTCAGATGGGAAAACTGAGATTCACAGATCCACAGGAAGTTAGCGTTCACAGAGGTAGTTAGTGGAGGCTTCCTAGCTCCCAGCACGCCCTTGCCAGATCCCATGTAGTCAGCCCGAGTTAACGAAGCGTTCCGTTCACAGCTCAAGCTAATCCAAGGTACCGGGTTCCACGGCATCTGCTGGAGGAAATGGACGCAGCCAACATTGAACTGCAAACAAAAAGGTCATTTTAACTTACTTTTAAAGTTTGGATTTTTCTTTTCCCCCTGGGGAATGAGAATCTCATATAGGTCTTAAGTCTTCAATCAGGAAAATTAAAATGCAAAAAGCCAACTAATCAATGCCGTATCTGTGTAGCGGCTCAGTTTCTTAGGCAGAGTGTATTACTGGGAAATCATCTTTATCTGTGAGAGTAAATGAGACAGTGTCATATAAATGGGCATTGCCGAGTAGGGAAGAAGCCTCAGAGGCCTGGAGAAATCAGTGAACACGTAGGACTTTAAGTGAATGACTCCCGAGGTGTAGAGAGCGCCTGGGTGGATGTCACCCCGCGTAAGTTAGGTAGTCGTGGGAATAGAATTAGGCCGGGAGTTTCCGTGCAGCGGCGCGCCTCATCCAGCCCTCCCTGGGCCGCACTGCCTGGGGCGGGACGTTGGGTACTGGCTCCAAGGCAGCCGAGCGGATTTGGAGACGAGCCACCAGCTCCAGCGGAGGGTGGACTGGAGGGTCGTGAGACCGTACGGAACTGCCTAGGGGTCTAGGCAGTAAGGAAGGAAGAAGTTTGTAAATCTGGCACTTGCCACAATTACAGAAAAAGGTTTCTAGCATATTTCAAACTGTTTTCTCAGGGTTAGAAGATTTTGAGTTTTGTTACTTAAAGTAAAATTGCATTGTGTATGTTAAAATTCATTTTCCTTGGAATTCGCTGTGGCAGAGCTGAAACTCCGCTATTATTAATAATACTTATTAGTAATACTATTATTAATAAACTTCGCTATTCATTGAGAAACTAAACTAAGGACATTAATAACAAGTAGAATAGAGAATTTATTGTAAGTCAGGTATTTTGGGTTTGGGATGGAACCCCGTGTTATAAAAACAGAGCATTTATGTATTTTTTTTATGCCTCTTTAAAGGGCCGAATGGGATTCTACAAACAATGATTTTGAGTTACATCTCCACCTGGGCCCTCATTATCACTTCTTCAATGGGGCTCTGCACCCAATTGTCTCTCAAGCAGAAAGCGTGTGGGATTTAACCTTTGATAAAAGAAAAACTTTAGGAGATCTTCGACAGTCAATATTTCAGGTAATTTAGCCTTGCTTTCTCTTAATTTAGACATTAAGGTCCATCTCAAGCTGGGTTCCCCTTTTCAAAAATGCTATTTAGAATTCAACTGTTTATTTATTATTTTTTTTTTTTAAATTTTATTTATTTGACAGAGAGAAACACAGCCAGAGAGGGAACACAAGCAGGGGGAGTGAGAGAGGGAGAAGCAGGCTTCCCGCTGAGCAGGGAGCCCGATGTGGGACTTGATCCCGGGTCTCCGGGATCATGACCTGAGCCGAAGGCAGTCGCTCAACCAACTGAGCCACCCAGGCGCCCCTCAACTGTTTATTTTTTAAAGCACTTAAGAGAATTCTACATCTCCCACTTCCTGTGGGTTGACCCAGATGTTCTCTCCTCATTTGTACGTCTTTTAGAGAGGCTCTTCTGTGGCAGGACCCACGCTCTCCTGTCAGCGGCTTTTGGGGGAGAATCAAACCTTGATTTTGTTTGGGCAGGGGGAAGTATAAGGCTGTTTATTTTTTTTTTTAGAAAATAAAAATTATTTTTTGGAAGGAGTAAAAAGATAAAAATAAGCATGTTTCTGGGGCGCCTGGGCGGCTCAGTCAGTTTAGTGTCTACCTGAAGCTCAGGTCATGATCCCAGAGTCCCAGGATCAAGCCCCGCATCGGGCTCCCTGCTCGGCGGGAGGCCTGCTTCTCCCTCTCTCACTCCCCCTGCTTGTGTTCCCTCTGTAGCTGTGTTTCTCTCCGTCAAATAAATGAGTAAAATCTTAAAAAAAAAAAAAAAAAAAAAAGTTGCCTAAAACCAAGAAATAAACCAAAAAAAGCAACTGACATTTCTCCCTTTCCTAAGTATAGAATAGCATTTATTACTAAAATTTTTCAGGGAAGAAAAATACCTTCTGTCCTGCAGTAAAAACAAGCATCGTTGTTAACCCTTGCCTCCCGAGTAGCTGACCCAAGTGTGTTTTTATGGCACCGGTGCTGTTCATGTTACTCACAGTGCCTTCGTTTAAGTTACATCCTTTGGTCCTTTAATCTCAAGGCAAGCATTTTAAAGGAGAGAAACCTATGACTTAGAGAGATCCACTCCCCCCGGTCAGCCTTCTGGTTGTGGTAGGACTAGACCTCAGCCCTGGACTCCTTACTCTTTCCTTCCTTTTGATCACTCTTCTTCACTTCTCACTACTTCCTGATCAAGGAAAAGAAAAATAGAAATTGTGATCTTAGGGGCGTCTCGGGGGCTCGGTCAGTTAAGCATCTGACTCTTGATTTCAGCTCAGGTCATGATCTCGGGGTTGTGAGTCAGGCCCCGAGTCTGACTTCATGCTTAATGGGTCATCTGCTCGAGATTGTCTCTCTCTCCCTCTTCCACTGCCCCTTCCCCTAGCGTGTGCGTGTTTGCTCAAGCTCTCTCTAGAAATAAATGAATTTTCTAGAAAACTGTCATCAATCAGCAAAATTAATGTTTTCCCCCTCTTGTATAAAAGCAAAGCAAGCCAGTTTCTTTGTTAACCTTAGTTGATTTGAATTCTATTTCAGGGTTGGCTTGGTATCAGGATTTCTAAAAATTTCCTAATGTTTCTGAATTTTTGCATTAAAAGTTCATCTCTGAGCCAGTCCTGCAGTAGGTGGGCTTGGAGAGCTGATCCTGTCTGGGGGGTCCTTTAAAATGGAAAAGACCTACGTCTTCACTTTTCTAGGTTTTAGATTCACTCTAGTCTGCTTTCTGGTGTTCGGAGTGTACATCTCTAGTACCTTAGAAGTAAGCCCCCAGCGGGATGCTATAAGATTGGTACGGTTAATTAATCACTTGTAAAGAGGCTATCTCTTTCTCTTTTCTTTCCCTTTTTTTTTTTTTTTTTTTTTAAGATTTTATTTATTTGAGAGAGAGGGAGCACATGAGCAGGGGTGGATCAGAGAGAAGCAGACTGCCCACTGAGCAGGGACTGCCCCCACATGAGGCTCGATCCCGGGACCCAGAGATCATGATCTGAGCCGAAGGCAAATGCTTAACAGACTGAGCCACCCAGGTGTCCCAGGAAATTTCTTTTTTAAGAGAACTACCTTGTACTATTGTGGAGAGAGACGAAATGGATCTGACTTTATGGGTGATGTTATTCTGGTGAGATGACCAGTCCCCAGAGTCTTGGATCTAAAACTTAAAAAACAAATCCGCGGTCATATAGAAACCGGTAACGCCACTTTTTGAATTTATGGTGCCAAACATTCCTTTCAGATTAATAAGAATTTTGATGTGTGCTAAAGTCCATGCTGCTTTTCCCTGAATGGTGCTAATTAAACAAATGATTTTTGCTCTTTCTGGACAAAGATTTCTGGACTGGCATGCTGATCAGTTTGCCTTCTGATAAAAGTGGTCTCCCATAAATTAAGTCCAGCTGCTCGGGTGGTCATCGTGTTCCTCGTGTATGCCAGCCTTCTCCAGGCCTGGTGGATGAGACTGACCGTCTTTGGATTTGGCTAACTAAGCGGCGAGCGATGTCGTCTTGCCACCTTTTTGGTGTTGGGCGGGATGGGCATACTCATTGGCTAGCTCCCCGTGTCATCTAAACATATGAAAGATAGTTGGTGGTGTTCTTTTCCCTGGACATGTGATATTTACATTACTTCCCATTGTTTTCTTAATATTCTCCAGCTGTTAGAATTTTGGGAAGGAGATATGGTTCTTAGTGTGGCGAAGTTTGTACCAGCAGGACTTCACGTTTACCGGATGCTTGATGGTAAGATACTCACACCTGCGACTCATTTTCTGTATTTGTATTTTGCGGGGCTCATCTGTGCTTTTTTTTTTTCTTTTTTTTTTTTTAATTTTATTTATTTATTTGACAGAGAGATCACAAGTAGGCAGAGAGGCAGGCAGAGAGAGAGGAGGAAGCAGGCTCTCTGCCGAGCAGAGAGCCCGACACGGGCCTCAATCCCAGGACCCTGAGATCACAACCTGAGCTGAAGGCAGAGGCTTTAACCCATTGAGCCACCCAGGCGCCCTCATCTGTGCTTTTCTGCTGTTAGCCAGTCTTTCCTTCTACCTACTAGTCTCTTACATAGGCTGTCATCGCATGGTCAGTTTTCAAACAAATAGTTTATCTGATTTCTGTGATGTGTGAATTTTACGAACAGAAATATTTTCTGTTTTTGTTTTTGTTTTTTGTTTTTTTAAAATAAGGCTACCTCTCCAACAAAACAGTTTTTAAAAGGCTGTGGGGCCGCCTGGGTGGTACAGTCGGTTAAGCTTCCAACTCTTGGTTTCGCCCCAGTCATACTCTCAGGAGGGTGAGATCGAGCCCAGTTTCAGACTCTGGGCTCAGCAGAGAGTCTGCTTAAGACTGTCTCCCCCTCCCTCTGCTCTCTTTTTCTCTCTCTCAAATAAATACATCTTTTGAAAAAATAAAAAATAATAAAAGTCTGTGGAATGTTTCTGTATTACCTACCACAGATTTTTTTTTTCCTCCCAGTCTCAGCTTCAAATTTTGTAGCAAAACAAACAAAAGTCCTTGGTGAGCCCAGTAGTATTTACTACCCATGAAGAACAACAAAACAACAGTAATAGTAGCGGCTACAGTGACATTGATTTTGGACTTCACTGTACCCCATCTAGAGAGAAGTTTTGTATAAATTATCTCATTTGATTCTTTTACCTGCATTTCCTAAACAGGAAAACTGATGCATGGGGACATAGTACACAGGACAGACCGTGGGTTAGTGCCGGGTTTGGGGCCACGTGCTGGCTGAGCCCCCCCCCACAGCCCCCCACTCTCCCCACCCCACCCCACCCCCACACAGTGTCTCGTGCTCACGGAGCTTCCGTAACAACACAGGGAGATGCTGAGGCAAGGTGGGGAAAAAACAAACCAACTATGGGGACAAGCATGAAGATAAAAATAATCTTAAATAATGCCAACATAATAAATGTAATTACTGCCTTTTTCTTAATTTTCCTTGGTGAGAGTGCTTTTCCAGACATATGTAGTGTCTCAGCTCTTTGTTTAGTTCAGTTGTTTTTGGTGACTGTGACGAATGGTCTCACTGACGAGCTCACCTTCTAGGAGATGACCTGACGCTGTGGGAAATGGAGATCACAGACGGGGAAGACCTCTTCGTATGGAATGGGGTGGAGGTAAGAACGGATTGAACACATACTCGGATGGGTTTTGATTTTTTTTTTTTTAAGTGTCATTGTAGGAAACTTTCTTCAGCATCTGTGAAGGCACCTATATGCTAGAAGAAATCTGACCTGTCTGGCGGGTTATAGGCCCAGTCAGTGTTAGTTGTATGCTAGGGGAGGTTTGTTGAGTGCGTCTGCGTTGCCAGGGGACACCATCAGGCTGTCCCGGTGTAGATGACCGCACTAACACAGGCGCTGTGCGTGCCCCCTGGAGCTCAGGAGCGGGCAGGCAGCGAGGGGGCAACGTGCAGGAGCGGCGGGGCCCCTCCAAGTCAGGGAACGGGCCAGCAGTGTCACCTGCTCTGCGGTGTCTCCTTGGTCCATCTCATCTATTTCCCAGGCCTTTTCCTTTCTTCCTTTCTCTTCCCCCAAGGCTTTATTATCACTGCTGAGCACACCTCCATCCCTGTCTCTACTTCACATTGCTCTCCTAGAAAATAAAGCATGGCTAAGAGAAAGTTTTGAAAGAGAATCTAGAATCGTGATACATACATTTGACTTAAAAAAAGAAAAAAGAATTCTCTAAGAGTAGTAATTTTTTAAGATTTTATTGAGAGACAGAGCATGACGGGGAGGGTCAGAGGCAGAAGCAGAGTCCCTGCTGAGCAGGGAGCCCAATGTGCGACTTGATCCCAGGACTCCAGGATCGTGACCTGAAACGAAGCCAGTCGCTTTAACCAACTGAACCACCCAGGCCCTCTAAGAGTAGCCTTTTACTGTGAGATTATTTTGACTTGATTTCAGCAAATAGAAACTCTACTAATGGTTGTGTTGGTATTATTGTAGGTTGGTGGCATCCAGATTCCAACTGGGAGTGACTGTGAACCTCTGCTGTTAAATGTTCTTCATCTGGTAACAAGCAGTGAGGGGGGGAAATGTCAGCAGTTGATAGAATCTCCACGTGTCTTTCCGTCCAATGCCCATGTGGGCGCGCTGCTCACCGTCCTGGCGGTGCCCGTGGGTGTCCTCTTCATCAGCGCCCCTGACCCTGCCGGGGAAGAGAACTGGGTCGCCATTCCCAAGGAAGACCTGAAGAAGACGCTCCGAGAGCTGGGCCTCAGGGACCAGAGCTCGGTTCTCGTTCAGGATTGTAGAGAGGAGAACAGGTATGCCGCCGAAACATAAGAGAATTCCTTTTTAAGTTATTTTAATGATAGTTCTGTCTCTTGGAACTTGAAAGCTTTATTTTAATACTGATAACTGTTCAGTATTTTCCTTTTGTTTCTAAACACTGTGTCCTGGGTATCATACATGGGAGCATTCTGAGTTAGGCAGCTTAGAAAGGTGGTATTATAATGGGATTTTGTTAATTTTTATTTGTTGGTAAATGAGGTAACTAAATAACGCAGATAGAGGTGAGATACAACCTAGATGAGCTGTTTATAAAGCAGAGTCTTGTCAAATGAATTATGATTAGCACTTATGAAGGCACATTCTCACAAAGAAAGTTCTGGAATCTTTGCATGAGAAGGCTATGAAGATCTAGCTAAATGGGTCATTTTGTCACAAGACTCCCACAAAGCAATTCAGTCTTTCACTGTAATGCTTGTTGACTCCTGAGACCCTCCCAGCTGCCCAGAGGGGGCAGGTACGTGGGGAATCACACTCTGGGTTCCTGTGAGACCCCTGGAAGCCCAGAAGTGCTGCCCGTCTCCGTTTTGTTGTCCACATCTGTTAGGCTCTGTGGTCAGTGTGTCCTGTCACCCCCCACGTCCCACGTACTGAAGCCTTGAGGTGGCAAGCAGCAAATCATCCCCTGCTTGCTCAGTCTGAGTCTCCTTTTTGTCGTGAACAGTGGCTGTGCCACAGAGGCTGGGCACTTGGAACAGTCTTTAATTTGTATTTATCGCTATTATTCTTTCAGGCAAGTGTTTTCCAGGCATTTTTTTCTGCACTTGGTTTATTTAATTTGGAAGTATATTATATGTCCCTTTATAAAAACTAATACACGTGGGGCGCCTGTGTGGCTCCGTCAGATAAGCATCTGACTCTTGATTTCAGCTCAGGTCACGATCTCAGGGTTGTGAGATCGAGCCCGTGTCAAGCTCTGTGCTAGCCGTTCTCTCTCTCCTCCCTCTGCGCCCCCTCCAAATTAAAAAAAAAAAAAGGAGTATGGCTTGTATTAGGACTTGGGAAGTGCAGAAGTGAAGACAGGAGGCCCGCAGCAGTGTCCGTGCCATCCCATGCCATGGCGGTCACTGTTTGCTTTCTTGTTGCCCCGAGCTCAGGTAACTGTTTTTTTTTGTTTTGAAGGGTTTTTTCTTCTTAAGCTTACTAGTGATTATTTCGCGGACTGTTGTACCCTGGTGCCCCAGCCGCGGCGGGGCCTTCCTGGCCGGGCCATCCCACGGGGCGGCGTGGGCGGGCGTGAGGACGACACTGCCCCTCCTTGTTTCCAGCTTTGTCGCGTCCTGGCGGTGTGACCATGTGCAAGTCACCTCATCTCCCTCTGCTGTTTCTTCTTCTGCAAAATGAGGATAAAAATTTAGTGCCAGCTTCCTAGAACCTGCGGGTTTGGGAGTCCGGGGCTTATAGAGGTTGGCGCGGGGTAAAAGGTAGGGTGTCGCCAGCCCTGTCCTCATCCCCCCTTCACCACTTCAGGGTAGTCTTCAGGGAATAGCTTTGTGCTTAAAACTTCGCTGTCTTTGGGATTGCTAACTTAAGGGGTAGCCCAGGGTGGAACAGCTGAAATAAGGAGCAGAATTGCGATTGGGGCTCTGATACACACTCACTTCTGCCCACCCGTTCCGCACCTCGGTGTGAAGGAAGCCACTCCTTCGTCGAGAGCCTTTACTACTACGTGTAGGAAAATTCTGTTAGAACAGGACACCCTGCTTGTTCTCGTAGGCCAGCTGCTGTCGTAAGATAAAACTGTCTGCAATAAACATATAAACAGGCAGCACGTATGATGGGAACGGTAGAGCCCTTCAGTGGGGCTTGCGTGCTGTGTCCGTCCATACAGCTCGCGTGGCCCCCGTTACTGGTCAGCGGGACCCAGCTCCCCTGCGTGGGCGTCTGACATCAGCACCGTGACGGCTCGCCTCGTGACTGCAGCGAGCAGGCCCAAGTGAGCCGCGGGCTGTTGCATGGCAGCGCTCCTCCTGGAAAAAGGCAGCAGCACAAAAACAAAACAAAACAAAAAATGTGTGTGTAAGTCAGAGCACACTTGGAGTCCTGAAATAGACTCGATGCCCCGCTGCCTAGCCCTGCCCTGAAGAGGTAGCCTTCGTGAAGCCAGCTCCGTAGGCCTCGGTCACCCTTAATTCGTCACATTAAAGGACACGTGCAGAATTTTGGAAGTGGTACCTAAGGAAAAATATTAATTTTCTGGTCCTCTCTGATCCACAGAAGCGCTGTGTAAAGACATGTGCTTTAAATGTCTTTATTCCTACAGTTTGTTGCTTCAACAAGGGAAATGGTTCACTGGTATGAATGAGCTCAACTGGCTGCAAGTTGAGAATTTATGCCAATTAGAATCCGAAGAGAAGCAAGTCAAAATATCAGCAACTATGAACACGGTAAGTAAATTATAGTTCAAGTCTGGTGGACCGTTTTCTAGTTCAACGGTGTTTGATTTAAAAAGGCAGTACCTGAAATCTTCCAGAACGCCTGTCTCAGTGGGCTTCTAGATCTTAAGAAATCAACTTTTTGGGACACCTGGCTGGCTCAGTCAGTAGGAGAGCACACAGCTCTTGATCTCGAGGGTATAAGTTCAGGCCCCACGTTGGGCATAGACTTAAATTAAAAAGTAGGGGAGGAAATCAACATTTTATTTTTAACATTTGATTACCACTCCTTTACCTGTATTAGTTAGCTCTTGACATGTTTCAAGAAAATATGTGCCTTTTTTCCACCCAAAGCTACAATTAGAACGTAGAGCTCAGGAGCTCGGCAGACCTGCCGCCCCTCCCCTGAGTGGGAGGCTTTGGTTACCCCAGCCCTCGTTCCTTCATGGTGCTGTGTGGGGCGCTGCTGGGAGGGTCCAGTTTGTGATTGCTGGCATCACTTTCACCCCTAAATTTCCAGTTTCATGCCCTAGAGGCAATTAGGCTAAACTTAAAAAAAGGCAATCTAAAAGTAGTTTGAACAAAAATTTTAAATAGCACCCTTGGATTAGTGTTGTCTGTTTTGATTTTTTTACGTTAATTGGCCCTAAATTTATCATCCTTAACCTAAAGAAATATGATTGACTGCATTTTCTTCTGTTTGCTCTCGTTAGAAAGGTTCGTGTGGGTTTTCAGCTTTTCCCCTTGTACCTGGAATTGTTTCTTTAGCTTTCCGTCTTTCTGTTCTGGTTGCCATCGTTTGGGTAAAGCCTTAACTGTTAAGATCCCAGTTTTTTTTGTTTTGTTTTGTTTTAAGATTTTATTTATTTGACAGAAACACAGCCAGAGAGGGAACACAGGCAGGGGGAGTGAGATAGGGAGAAGCAGGCTTCCTGCCGAGCAGGGAGTCCGATGTGGGGCTCGATCCTGGGTCTCCGGGATCATGACCTGAGCCGAAGGCAGTCGCTTAACCAACTGAGCCACCAGGCACCCCCCAGTTTTTGTTTTTAACTTGGTAGAAGAGAGGAAATGAGTATCTGAGATGGAAAAAAAAAATCTTTTTTCAAGTAAGCTGAAAGTCCTGTCCAGTAAGCGGTAAGTGAGCTGAGCTGTGTGTGTGTGGACGCTGATGGCCGCCGCGCCCTCCCCTCCCCGTGGTCTTGCACGCACAGAGTCACTGGTGTATTTCTCTGTTTTAGGTGGTGTTTGACATTCGAATTAAAGCCATAGAGGAATTAAAGTTAATGAAGGAACTAGGTAATCATTTACGTTTGCTTTTGGGGTTTTTCGGTTTTTAGTTTTGTTTTGATTTTTGGTTAAACAAAATATGGGAGTACAGGGGCACCTGGGTGGCTCAGTCGGTTAGGTGTCTGCTTTTGGCTCAGATTGTGGGCTCGTGGTCCTGGGATGGAGCCCACTTTGGGCTCCCTGCTCGGTGGGGAGTCTGCTTTTCCCTCTGCCGCTCCCGGTCGTGCTCTTTCCCTCTCTCACTCTCTCCTCTCAAATAAACAAAATCTCTAAAAAAAAAAAAATACTGGAGTACAAAAAATAATTTAGGGAAAATTCAAGCACTTACCACCCTACATGGACAATTGTTAACATTTTGTCATGTCCTTGTTGTTGTTTGAAACATTACAAATAAAGTTAAAATTCTCTTAAGTTCTCCTCCTTGGACCTAGTCTCTCTCCCTCCCCAGAGGCAACCAGTGTATGTGACTTGGGTGTGTTCGTGCGCATTCATACTGTTCTCTTTGTGTTATGTTTCCATATACAGGTGTACATGTAGCTGTGTATTTAAATTCTGCCACGCTGAGTATAATATTCTGAAACTCACTCTTCACTCAACATTAGGTTTTCTTTAACAGCTTGATTAAGGTATAATTTACAGACCATCAAACACCGGTTCCCAGTATAAGTCAGTGATAATTAGTAAGCGTACAGAATTGTATGGCCACGAGCACAGTCCAGTCTTAGAACATTCCATTGCTCCCAAAAGATTCCTTGTGTCCCTTTTACATCCCAAGACCCAACAGCCGCTCACCTGCGTTCTGTCCCTCTACACTTACTTTTCTGGACATTTTAAGTAAACGGAACCATGTAATGTGTTCTCCCTCGTGTCTGACTTCTTTCCCTTAGCATACCAGTTTTGAGGTCTGTCCAGGATTTAGTGTGCGTCAGAACTGTGCTCCTCTTTATTGCTGACTGGTGCTCCATTGCATGGATGTATCACATTTTGTTTATTCATCCACCTCTTGATAGACGTTTGGATTCCTATTTGGGGGTTTTATGAATGATGCTCTTATACACATTTGCATGTCAGTCTTCGTGTGGAAATGTTTTCAGTTCTCTCGGGTAGATTGCAGGATTGTGGTTGCTGGGTCACGTGGCAGATTTGCGTTTATAAGAAACTGCCGTCGTACTTTGCTGAGTGGCTGAACCATTTACATCCCCACTGGCAACGTGCTGGCATTGCATCCTCGCCAGTATTTGTATCTGTCCTCTTGACTGTAGCTATGCCATGGGGATGAATTACTCTCATTGTGCAGTTAATTGATTTTCCTAATGCAGCGGCCGTGAGCACTGTTGATGTGCTTACTGTCTGTGTATCTAAAGGCTTCACTTAAGAAGCTACCATAACTAGGGAGTTTAACAAGAAGTAAAAATTAATCCACAAAAATCCATTGTGTGTTTAAAGCAACAAAAAACAAAAACCAGGAAATGAAATTAGGAAAACGTTTATCTTAGCATAAGAAACCATGGAATACTTGGGGATAAACTTAGTGAAGTATGTGTGGACCTACACACTAACAGTAAGAAAATATCCCTGTGAACAGTCAGAGAACATGTAAGTAAGGGGAACGATGCACCATGTTCTTGGATCGGAAAACACGACATTGTTAAGAGGTAGATTCTCCCAGAATCAATTTGTAGATTCAGTGCACCCTCACTCACAGTCCTAGTACGGGGTGTGTGTGTGTGTGTGTGTTAGACTGACAAGCTGATTCACTCCACATGGAAATGCAAAGAACCTAGAGTAGCCTAACAATTTGAGAGAAGAGGGAAATAAAGTCGGAAGAGCCACACTGTCTGATTTCCAGAGCATTCTAAAGCTGCGGGCATCAGGTCAGCGGGTCCTGGCGTAGGACCACACACAGAGCGGGGGTCAGCAAGGCGGCAGGCCTACAGCCTGTGTCTGTGCAGTCCATGAGCTAAGAATAGTTTTCACACTTTTAAAGTGGTCCTTTCCTGCAATAGAGATTATATGTGCCTTTTGAGCCTAAAATACTGGCATTGGAACTATACTGAGAAACTAGAAATAGATCCAAATAAATGAAAGTTCCTGGACTTTCAACAAAAGTGCCAAGGTATTCCCATGGGGAGAAGTAGTGTATTTTCAACATAAGGGGCTGGACCAAGCAGCCATCCGTAGATGCAGAGATGAACCTCCAGCTCTGCCTTACATCACAGAAGATACTAACTCAATGAATCATAGGCCTAAATGTTAAAACCGTGTCTATAAAATTTCTAGGAGAGAACTTAGGAGAAAATCTTTGTTACTTTTATCATAAGGGAAAGATTTTTTTTTTTAAGTTAGGACTCCAGCACAAAACCATAAAAGGAAAAAACTAATAAATTGGGCCATATCAAATTTTAAAACTTGTGTACTTCAAAAAACATTTACAAAGGCAAGCCACAAGCTGGGAAAAAAAAATTTGTGGCACGTCTGACATAGACTTCGCATCCAGGTTATATAAGATAAATACTTGCAACTTAATCAGGAGATAACCCAGCCCCACTGGGGAATGAAACCCTACCTATGGGTGACCAGTAAGCACAGGAAGGATGCTTTAGTGTCACCAGCTGCGACACCGATGAGCCGGCAGGCCGAAACCGCACTGACACATCCTGCACGCCCAGCGGGACGGTTAACAGTAAAGGACCGACAAAACCAAGTGTTGGCAAAGATGTGGAGCGGCTGCCACGTGCCGCTGGAGCGAGTGCAAAAGGCTCGTCCCTTTGGGAGGGAGTTAGCTTGCTTATTAGGAATTTAGACATTCACTTACCCATCCTAAGAGATATGAAACCATATCCTTACAAATACTCTACGTAAATATTCATAATGAAAAGGTGGGTACAGTCTAAAAGCCCATAAGCCAGTGGATGGGTGAGCAGACTGTGTTGTATTCCAGCAACAGGAAGGGGTTCATCAGCACGAGCTTCAAATTACCAGCACCTGCAAAACCCAGGTGCCACTCAAACTGTGTGAAGCAGGAGCCGGACACGAGCATGTATTCTTACGCCTCCATTTACGTGAAATCAACAGAAAACCCATGCTTTAGTTATAGGGGCAGAAAAATGGGTTGTGGGGGCAGGTTGCCCGCAGAGTGCATGAGGGAGGCGCGGGGCGTGATGGAAATCCCATCTCGTTTTGCTGGTGGTCGCTCAGTGTAGGGATCAGACTCGGTACACTTCAACAGGATGCATTTTATTGTAGCTTACACCGCAAATTGAGTAAAAGCATATGGTTTATTAAAATGAAGGTTATCGTCTTCCCATGAAATAGATCTCCCTTCTTTCACTCTTGGCCTCCAAGGGCGGGGACAGGTGCCACTCACCCCTCCAAACCATTCTCCTTGTAGCAAGTGACTCAAAGCCCAGAGTGCTCCTTCCCACAAAGCCGGCTTCACACCTGCAGAAATATGGCCCACTTGCCCTAATATGTTTAAGAAGCATAAAAGTCACCTAGCCTATTTTACATAGAGGCAGTCTGAATTTCCGTTACCAGGGCTCCAATGTGCACTAGGCCGGACGTGAACAGAGTCACTGCAGAAAGTGCAAACTTTGCTACTAGCTCTTCATCACTACTTACATAGTAGGTGTGCATCAGGATCAGGGACCGATCACTTCCCTCTAAAGTGTCTGGAATTCATTTCACCGCCCCAGAGGGTATGGCCTGCCGTCCCCTTTCTCCCACGGGAAGCCCATGTGACATCTTGCACTCATGGCTAAGCGCATCGCTTCCCGAAGACGAAGGTGCAGTAAAGTCTGCAGAGAGGGAAAAGGAGTCACTGGCCATGGAGTGCTGGCACTGCCGTCACTCGAGAGATGAAACGTGCACCCAGGGGATGTGAAGGGACACGATGGCAATATCCCGAGGAGGTGGTGCTGGCAAAAACTCCCATCGAGGGAGCCTCCTGCAGACCCTTCATGAGGCCGGAATCACGAAATAGGAAATTCTGGAAGCAGACCCAACTCACGGGATAACGGTTGGCTCGGGGATAGAAAAGATGCTCCCTCCGTATTGTGAGCTCCGCAGCGAGAAGGGAGCCCTGTGTAAACTAGTCTTGGGGTTTTGTACCAAAAGAAAAGAAATTCTCTATGTTTCTAGTGTTTTAACTTGCTGTGTAAATAAGTAATTTTACTGCTTTTTAGATTTCACTATATAACTGCAGAGATTTAGCTGTTGTAATAACAACAATGTCGAGAGGTCCCAGGCCAGCCGCAGTGTTCCTCATGGGGACTCGGGCGGCCTTCGTGGTCTCGGCGTGGTGGCCCTTCTCACGGCCCTGCGCTCCTGTGCGGACCGAAGACTGCCTAGACTTGGGGTTTTTTTAATCGCTGGGGGTTTTTTGTAGCTCGTTGTAGCGTTCCTAATTAACACAGTAGAGCACCTGTCCTTAGTTTTTTGGTGCACTAACCAGCTTCTTTTTATTTGTAGCTGAGAACAGCTGCTTGAGACCTATTGATAGAAATGGGAAGCTGCTCTGTCCAGGTAAATCTCCGTGGTAGCCTTCCAGACCTGACACTCTCACGGCATCCACCTTTCTTATTTAAATGATGGCCTCTGGTAACCGATATCCTTCAGTTACCTTTAGAGACTTATCTGTTGGACGTATGATCGTCCCAGTGCAGTCTTCACGTATTACAGGAAATCAGAACCAGAGACCTTCTGTTTGCAAGGGGAACGCCTTTCTGATGAGCTGATTCTCATCACTCTGATTTTAGGCAATTGTTTTGATCAAATTATATCTTTCTAGATTCATTGTCAAAGTGTTTCTGCTGCTCCTGTTACTGTGAGATTGGTTGTGGAATAGCCTCTGTGGCACTTCCTGTCGTCAGACTTAATTAACTGATTGTCAGCACAACAGCCTTGAGTGTGGACGAGGCTGGTCCACCATTCGTGAATCAGTTCAGAACATCTCGCTTTTAATCCATGCAAACAGTGGCTCTTTGATTGTTGTTAAGGGTGAATCTAGAAGGTTCGTAGCTGCCTCTTAGTCCTTGGCATTGTTGTACCGGTAGGAAGAATGTATTCTAGAAGCTGAAAATCAGTCATAGCTGTGACATGGAGGCCATCCTTCGGCCTGAAGCACATCTCGTGTTTTTTTCTTTCTTGACATTCTTGGTTTTCAAAAGAAGGTTGATTGCAGTGTATTATTTTGTTGTACATTTCAGTCTGCTCCTAGAGGTAGGGATTCAGAACATCCCTCCTGTTCTCCACATTCTTTGTAGTGCCAGACAGTTACACTTTGAAGGAAGCCGAACTGAAGATGGGGAGTTCGCTCGGACTGTGTCCTGGAAAAGCACCAACTTCCTCTCAGGTAATGTGGGGGCCACCTGACCGCAGGGTGGGGGCCGGGGGTCACCTGACCACAGGGTGGGGGTCAGGGGTCACCTGACAGCAGGACATCAGCCTTCCCAGAATCCCAAATTCTTAATTTCATAATTCTCAACTACTGCATCAGTCATCATTTTTCTTAGAAGCTTTTTCTTTCTTAAATGATACCTTGTATGTTAGGCATACAAAGAACCATCTAGTCCTTTGAGTTTAAATAAAAAATAGCAATGTCAGAGCATATTCATAAGGTTCTTTTTCTTTAAGAATTTTGTGGTTAAGGGGGATCCTTAAAATTGAGTGGCCGCCTGTTTGAACCACCCTGTTTCATAAATTCTAAAAACCACCTCTTCTCCCCACATGTTGCCATCTGCAAGGTTAGGATCCTCCTTCACCTGTGGCCTCGGGTTGCAGCCGGCTCGGTTTCTCTCTCAGTGGCACAGAGAGCGATGAGAAACCCAGACCAGCGGCATCTTAGATTTAACGAAATAGAGTATATTGATTTTGGACCAAATTACTCTCTGCAGTAATACAATTGTCTCATAGCAGCTTTTTTTGTAATCAGTCCTCATTTTCTGTACAAAGTATCAGGTTGACCTCTGCCAGAAGCCCTACCTGTTTAATAGTTTCATTACAGCCCAGAAGTCACAGTGCCCTTCCTGGTGAGACTCTGTTTCAAGGGAAGCTGGGCTCCTGCCAGGGTCCCTGTGGTTCCTGGATCCACTGCATCAGTTTCCCTGCTCCCTCCTCTTTAATTTATTCTTCCCCTGAACTTGACCGTGTGGGAGCACATGAGAAGCTGGTAGAGAAATGGAGCAGGTGAGATGGAGTTCCGAAGGAAAGGGAGGGCTTTCCGAGGGGCTGAACTGATGAGCAGTCAGATTCCCTGGACAGAAAGCAAGATCACAGCCGGATGACCCAGAGGAGAAACCCAGTTAATGCTTTCACGGCATGTAGCAGATCCCTTTGAGGCATGGCCAAGAAAGAAACGAAGGTCATAGTGGAATAAATAATACCCGTGAGAGAAAAAACAGTGATCTAGCACCTGTGGGAGTGAAAACACTGGCGTGAAGAATCTTACGTTTCTGGGTCGTTGAAATTAGTGTTTAAATTGCAACATTACATTAGCCGGCATCTTTGTTTTTGTATGATAGGAGATTTTTATTAAAATGTCACGGACCACTGGCTTTCCTTTTTGGGAAGCAGGTAGTACATATGTAGAATTTGAAAATTTAGATGAAATTGCATTCATTGTTCTTAGCTGTTCCTGTTTTTCACTGTGGGGAGTGATGTTCAGCCTGGCACGGAGATGGAGATCATAGTAGAAGAAACGGTGTCTGCGGGAGATGTGAGTGATCTTACTTTTTCTGGTGCAGGGAGAGGTCTGAGGGCCTTTGGTACGGGAGCCGTGGTAGCCCTGCTCGGATCTGGAGGTCCCACGGCGAGGGTGCACATAATATACTTCAGAGAATTCTGTCCATTCGCTAAAAGAGTGGTTTGGGAACTTGGAAAGTGGTGAACCAACCCAAATTTTTTAAATAAGATTATCTTTTTCTTTTCTGGTTTTCGGTAGTATGTACTTATTATAGAAATCTGGGCTCTGTAGAAATGGATTAAAAGAAAAATTTAAACCTCTCATTGTCCTTTATCCCACTAATGTTAACATTTTGGCAAAGTTCCTACTGGTGTTTTAGGTTATATACGTACGCAATCGCACACCTGGGCATGAATGTGTGTGTGTGTGGGTGTGTGTGTGTGGGTGTGTGAAGCATGAAGCCAGCAGAGATCGCTGCGATCCGCTGAGAAACTCAGGAGCCAGCTCGAAGGGGCGCTCGCATGAGTTCATAAATGACCCTATGAAGACCGTTGTCATTGGTCACACACAGTGAAAGCCGGGGAACCAAAAAGAGAAGAGTCAAGGCTTTATCCTGGTTTTTTTTTTTGGAAGCTATACCACAGGGTAACCAACAAGATAACGAGAAGGTGTTTTTATAGACGTATCTCAGCTAATCAAAAAATGAATGAGTTTTAGACTATCAGCTCTTTTATAATGAATGAATGGGTCTAAATAATGACCCTGAAAGACTGCGAACAGCCCAGAAAGAGTGACGCGCAGACGTGATGGTAGTTCGGGGCGCTCCTCTTGGCAAAACAAAAGGCTGAGTGGACCTGAGCTCTGGGTCTGAAGTCACTTTCTGAGATCACAGGGGACAGCGGGGGCGTGTCACCGCAGCACAGGCCACCATCTGGATGGTCCTGAAGGGACAGGAAGTGGGTGTGAGTAAGGTGCCCGGGTCCCCGCCCTCCGTGTGGGTTAGCAGTTGTCCTGAGCAGGACGTTCTTTTAATTGTTTGTTTGTTTACTTTTTGTTACCTGCTATAAATATTTTCAGTTTTTTATTTAGCTTTTAACTTTTTGGTGCTTTTCATGTCAAAGAAAGGAGACTGCAGAACTTTCAGAGGAGCGATGTGTCTGTCTGTGTCTCTGCTCTCAGCCCACCGCGGCAGACTCACTCCCCTCCACGTGGCCGGGTCCTGTGAGCAGTCCTCAGCTGTCCTCGCTCCCCGTGGCCTCTGACGTGATCAGTGCCTCTCTGTGCCTTGAAACGAAACGCTTCTGTCACTTGGCTCGGGGACCGCAGCTCCCCACGGTCCCCCTCCCCCTCACAGGCCCACCCTCCACAGTTTGCTCTGCTCTTCTCTCGCCCCTAGGCCGGACCTCGGCCCGGCGCCCTGTGCCTGTGGGACCAGCCGCTGCTTGGTGTTCTGATGGCCGTCCCCCCGCTGTGTGACCCCCGCCCTCTCGCGCGCGCGCCTCAGTTTCCCTCCCTGTCAGTCGATGGTGGAGGCTCCATTCCTCGCCAGGGGCTCGCTCGGGCCACATCACCTTCGATTCTTTCCTGTTTCACATCCGGGTTTTCAGGAAATCCTTTTGGTTCCCCAGGTCACAGTTTGTCTAGGATCTGACCACATCTCTTTCCCTCCACTGGTACATCCTGGTCACCTCTCCGGATTATTCAAGCAGCTTCCCAATCGACCTTTTTCTTTCCAGCCTGGCATTTCCCCAGGGTCTGTTCTTACAGAGACATCGAGTGCTCCTTCCCTGTCCTCGCAGCCCTCCTGTGCTTCCTTGTGTCTCTCCGGGGCCCTGAGTGCTCGCCCCGCGGGGCCACATGGACCCCCATGCCGTGGTCCTCCCTGGAGCACAGCTGCGGTGAGCGCCCACCTGGTGGTTTCTCTCCGGTTACGGAAGTCGTCTGCGGCCACAGCCGTGCTCCCCTTCCCTGTGTTTTACTGGATTGTGCTCTCACTGCTGTCCTTTTCTAAATAATCTTCAGGTATATTTTAAAGTCTTTTTTATTCTTAATCGTACAAGTAATCGTGGACGTATTCTTTAAACCCCGGTGGGGATGGGGTACAGCTAAAACTCCTCCTTGACCACCAGCCAACCCCGGCCCCTCAGCCAGGTGTCTGATGGTCTTGGGGTGCTGGGACCCGGCCACACCAGCGAGTGTGTCCTTCCAGACCCCCGATGTGCTCAGACCGGCACAGGGACAAATGGGCTGGACTGGTTCGTATGGTTTCTTTTAAATCATAAATGGGGTCACCTTCCATGCATTATTCCAGAACTTGGTTTCCCTTCGGATTTGTATGTATAGATCTGTTTTATTCTTTATTTGAAGACTTCTCAATAGTTTGTGTTCCCCTGTTCGTGGATATTTTGATCCTTTGCTCTTATTCCAAGCAGTCCGATAGTAACCTTCCTTATTCTTGCTTCCTTCTGTGCTAATGTAGTATAATTCAAGTTTTATTTACTCTTGCTATAAATTTATAGGTAGGCAAAAGGGTAGGTGTTTCCTCCCAAGGAAGTTGGGAGTTTCTGATTTTTATTGTTATTTAAACTTCAGTTAAATCATGTTTCACTCATTGCTTTGCACCGTGGGATCCCCGCCTGTATGGATCTCTCCTTGTGAGTTTATAGTTGACCAGCTGTATCTCTTGGGTGCTGTGTAGAGTTTACTTTCCTTTTATAGGATTCAGAATTCAGCGTGTATCTATGACATCAGCCTAATCAGGCACATCCGGTCCAGAGCACAGCGTTGGTCCTCACGAGCACACGGTCCCGCTGTGGGCCTGCACGTGGGTGAGCGGGGCCGAAGCCCGGAAGGCAGACATCAGCAGGTTTTTCCCCTGCTGGGTTGGCCCCACCTAGCCCTTAGAAGCAGAGCAACCTTAAATCATCTTCTTATCCCTTCAGGAATTACTAAATACGACAAGACAGGCCCAGGGTCCCAATACTGTACCTCCGAAACAGAGCTCATGAACATGGTTTTTCTCTTTTTTCTTGAACAGTGTTTAAAGCTCATGCTGGAGAAGTCTGGCCTGCCGGGTAAGTTCCAGACGGTCCAGACGGCGACACTGTCGCTCATCTCTGTCCATACAATAAGTCATACGTCAGCCTGGCGGCAGCCCCGCCCACACACTCTCCCCCAGGTTTGTGGGTTCAGCACTCAGTCCCGGTGTGCGAGCCCACAGAAGGCTGGCTGGGGCTCAGCCGCTGCGAGGACAGAGGAGCTGGACGGGCTCCAGCACGGGCACCCGAGAGACAAAGCTAGCCGTTACGCCCCCCCGGACTTCCCCAGGCCCTTTGCTGATTATTTTCTCTTTAACCTCATTGATTCAGAATGCCAGTGCCTTGTGATCCGCGCAGTACTTTTGTGGTATACATTAGGGAATGTAATATGAATGAAAAAATAAATCCACGGTATCTTCGAAGTAGCTCCCTGGGGGGAGTCATGCGGGAGGGCTCCCGGGGCGTCACGTGGCTCTTGTTAGGGCTTTGGCTGTCCTCAGAGCCACTGAGATTTAACCTGTGGCGCCCTTGCAGGGACCAGCACTCATCCCCATCTCACAGATGACAAGGTAGAGGCCTAGAATGGTTAAGGGTTTACCCCAAGTCGTACAGTGAGTAGTTAGGCCTCCCTGCTTTCAGAACCGCGTTCTTCCACGTTATGCTGTGAAGACGGAATGGGGTTCACTTTTTTAACCTATTCGTGGGGTTTGTTTGGTTTTCTTAAGCGCAGTTAGAGGGGCGCCTGGGTGGCTCAGTTGGCTAAAGCGTCTGCCTTCGGCTCGGGTCATGATCTCAGGGTCCTGGTATCGAGCCCCGCATCGGGCTCCCCCTCTCCTCCTGCTCCTCGCCCTGCTTGTGCTGCTCTCTCTCAGATAAATAAATAAAAATCTTCAAGATGAAACACACTTAGATTAAGTTAAATATTAATACAACTCTTACTGTATTTAAAACTAGAACTAACAGTAGGAGAGGATCTGCAAAGAACAGTACGGTCAGAACGTAAGACCCGGCGGGCTCTGCCGGCTCAGGACTAGATCTGTGTTTATGCCTCTGGCTGTAGTTTCTCTTGGTGGGGAGTGGCTGACTGGTTGAAAGGCATTGCTTTCTTTTTTTAAGACCAGTATTTCCAACTTTTGCTCTGTTCAGCTTCCCTCTCTGCCTCAAAAAATGTCCCGTTTCATCAGTATAGCAAGCATATTGAGAGAAATCTAATTAAAGACTAACATTCATAAATTCTCAGTTATACCAACCTCACTAAAATGCTATCTCAAAAACACTGTTTTCTGTTAGATTAACTGATAAGTGGATGAGAACAGTTTGGTTGTGCACATTATCAGTTGCTAAGAGATACGGCCTCTACGTTCAACCAAGACCGTGAAATAAAACAACTTCATAATGAGTTTAGAAGAGTCTCTACCTAGATGCCCAGACAGCGGTGTTCATGTGTGCACGTCTAACTAGATAAAAGTAGAACGTAGATATTGTGTGATAGTAGGAAGTGTCGTCTGTTTGTAAGTATGCAGATCTTGGTGGAATAGAGGGGAAATTAACCAAATTGGAGGAACCACTTAATTCTTTTCATGCCTGGAGAGAGAATTCACTTTAAAAGTTAGTTATTTGCTTAGATCCCCTTTGATACTTGCTTATCCAGAGGGTCATTACTGACGAACTTTTAAAACATACTTTTAATTTTTTTATTTATTTGTTTGACAGAGAGAGAGATCACAAGTAGGCAGAGAGAGAGGAGGAAGCAGGCTCCCTGCTGAGCAGAGAGCCCGATGCGGGCCTCGATCCCAGGACCCTGAGATCATGACCCGAGCGGAAGGCGGAGGCTTAACCCTCTGAGCCACCCAGGCGCCCTTAATTTTTTTTTTTTTAATCTGATTTTGATTCCTTCACAGGAGACACCTGGCATTTACGAAAAATGGATTGGTGTTACGAAGCTGGAGAGCCTTTATGTGAAAAAGTAAGATTATTGTTGTACATTTTGTTCTTAGAAATGTTTATTTTGTGTTTCATACGATACCCTCACCCCACGGGTGAGTAAATTCTAGAGAAAACTTCAGGTTTTTTTAGGATACAAAAATCTGTACCTGCCCTACCTCCACTTCCTTACGGTGTATAGGTCTTTGCTGAAGTCCGAGGGAAGGCTGCAGCCAGTGGGAACACCCCTGACATCTGTGTTGGGTCCTCTTTTGACTAAGAGCGTGTCCCTAGAAACAGCAGTTCCCCATGAGAAGGCAGAGAACTTCGGAGAGCAAAAGACGTTTGTGAAAGAATGTGAAGATACACTTGGAATTTTGAGACCTGAGTATTTTAGTCTGTCTATCTGTCAGTGAATGATGGCAGAATTCACTTTACCAGCCCGTCGCTCAGGCTCGGACTGAAGCTGCGCCTCGAGGTCCAGCCACGCTGTCCGGCTCGGCTTAGGAGCAGTTTCCTCACAAGGCGGTCGGACCCTGGGTAGCCATCTCACTGCTGACCCAGAGACGCCACACGTGCCGGCCGGAACCCGCGGCCTTACAGGCGGCCCCGGGTGGAGCTCGGGGGGAAAGAAGCAGGCTTAGGTACTTGCGGTCAGCCGCGCTCCCCCGAGGCCTGCTGTGCCTGCCCTTCGGCGACAGCCAGGGCCGCAGGAGGCTGAAGGAGGCAGGTGGACCGGGCCTTCCCCGGAGCACCGGGCTGCTGGGGCTGAGCGAGGCAGCGCAGAGAGGCGCCTCTGAGGCTCGGCCGGGACGCCAGCTGGCTGGTCGTGTGGTTTCCACGTTTTCTTCTCTCTGAATTCTCAAATCGGTATCAAACAATTCACCTAAAAGCAAACTTATTACCCTCAAAACTGGCATCTCTGGGGCGCCTGGGGGGCTCAGTCGTTAAGCAGCTGCCTTCGGCTCAGGTCATGGTCCCAGAGACCCGGGATCGATCCCCGCGTCGGGCTCCCTGCTCGGCAGGAAGCCTGCTTCTCCCTCTCCCCCACTCCCCCTCCTTGTGTTCCCTCTCTCGCTGTGTTTCTCTCTGTCAAATAAAATCTCAAAAAACAAAACAAAAAACTGGCACCTCTTTGCAGAGACGCCATGTTGTTTCCCGGCCTGGGGTTTTCAGTGCACCGTGCCGTGTGCCCTGCGGTCCTTCATCTTTGCTCTCTCGGCTTTTCCACTCCTCCCTGGCCCTTCCCACGCCTGGCTGCCTGGACCAAGCTGTTTTCATCTTTTCTTTTTTTGGCCTCTTTCTTAAGTTACACCAAGTGGATTCCCCATGTCAGGTGTTCCCCACACCAGTAGATTGTGCCTGTAGCAGCCAGACTGGTCTTATAAGCCCCCTCTCAGAAAGCTCGAGTGGCTTTTTTTCAAAGCAGCTGAAAGCTCCTTAATGTCTGGGTCACAGACCGGCTTTCTGTCCCGTTCCTCCCCATCTGGTACTCCGGTCTGTCTCGTCTCGTAGCTTTTCCCCCTTGTTCTGGACTTGACCTTTACCCTGCTCTTTTCCTGAGAATTCCTTCTCATTTCCTCTAGCTTTCCATACCCGGCCTTCGGGCTTAACTAATATTTCATCCTGTGTAGCCCAGTCTTCCATTTCTCATCCTATCCTTCTCCCTCTCCCCAGAGCTGTTAGGATCCTTCCAATCCATACCCTATAATTTAATACAGAATGAGATACGGTTTTATAGTCTTAGTGTATCTCCCGTGTCCTCGATACCTGCTGTGTTGTTTCTTTCAAGAAAATACCTGCTGTGTTGTTTTTTTCTTTCTTGAAAGGGTTATAGGAGTCACAGCATTTAAAGAAAAGATCCAGGGGTCTTGTTTGTTCGTGTCAGGAGTCCTAAAGGAATTTCTGTTTCCGCAGGATGCAACCCTGAGAGAACTTATGATCCGTTCTGGAGACACTTTGCTTTTAATTGAAGGAAAACTTCCTCCTCCGGTAAGGTTTTCTTCTGAATTGACATTTTGTCAATAACAGTTACTGCCTCTGACGACTAAGATGACGTTTCTCATTGTGGGGAGATAGAGGCAGGCATGAAGAGAATGCTAGGATTTAGGGGAGTTCTCTAATCAGACAGCTGCTGTGTTTTACATCTTTATAGGTTTCCTTCTTGTAAATTCAGTTGTATATACCATTTTATTTCCTGCTTTTCATATTTCACTTTTTAACCCGAGTACAGAATCCAAAACCAGGCATTGGATCCGGGGCGTGACTTACTGTAGCTTAACTCGCGTACCCCCGGGAGAAACTGAGCTGGTTTTCAATGTTTTGTTTTTACACATACTTCGTAGAAATGCTCCTCAAGACTGGTTTTCCCAGAAAGCCGCTCGGGACGGACAGCCCTGTGCGCTGCGCACGGGAACACTCATCTCCCTGCTCATAAATAAACACTGCCCATTACCGCTCCTCAAGACCATTAGTTATTAGGTGATTTTTAATGTGGGCACATGTAAAGATGGACGTTTAAGAATGACCCCAGATTCTAGCACTTAGATAACCACTGGCTTATGATTAGGAAATTCAAAAGACGTGGCAGGCTCTGAAATGAAGAGTTTTTCCCATTTTTTTTCTCTCCAGAAAGAGTCACAATTAACTTACTTTCCCTTGTATATCCTTCCAAGGAAACCGTTCTGCCCGTTTGTAGGCGGAATGGAAACCCATGTGCATCCCTATTAAAGGTCACACGAAGGGAATCGTATTCTGTACATTGTTTTACACTTCTCGTTTGTTTTTATTCACTTAATGTATCCTGAGCTCTCATACCCACACACACTTCATGAATTATATTTTATTCCGTGATCTTTAAAGTTAATTTTTTAGCTGGTAATACTCCATAATACAAAATCTGAAGTGTATAAAAAGCTGGGCCAGGAAAAGTAAACATCCCTCCTGCCGTCCAGCCGCTCAGTGTCCTCCCTCTGAAGGCATCCTGTTTCCACTGAATCCTTCCAGAAGTCCGTACTCTCTCGTGTGTGTGTGTGTGTGGATACACAGCTCGTAGCTACATGTTGGTATACGTATGTATTTTTTCTTTACACAGAGATTATTTGCTAGACACCCTACTTTGTACCTCGCTTTTTCATTCATATTTTATCTCCATATGTATGTTGTGTTAGTACACATCCAGCTTTTTCATTCTGTTAGGAGCTGTGGAATATTCCATTGTGTGGAGGTACCATGATTTATTCAGCCAGTCTCTTTAAGGATTTAGGTGGTTTCCAGTCTTTTGTTGATACAGATAACAATGCAGAAAATATCATATTATGCCATTTGGCCTGTATAGATCTATAGGGTAAGTTCTAGAACTGAAATCACCTTGTCAAAAGTCCTGGCCTCGCCTAACATAACTAGTCTTCCAAGAGGGATCTTGGGGTTGGTTCACGGTGTTGCTTCCGTAAGTAGTGTTTATCTGTGATTGGAGGGGCAGCTAGGAGATCGGGTTTATTTCCTATAGTTTCTCTACAGGAATCCAACTTAGAGCAGTGGGTTCTTGCTTCTTTATAAAGTCCCTGTAGGGATTTTAATGACCAAAACCTGCTTCTGAGTGGAGCGTTGTCCTGGTGCCGTCCTCGCCAGGCCTGGGGACACTGGTGCCTCTTGTTCTGTCCAAGGCTCTGACGCTTCACTTAGACCTCACTGATGACAGTAAGATTCTGTCTTTACGAAGATACTTCTAAGCAAAGAACACCGAGTCCCAGTCACCCCACAGATGAATTTATAGGTCCTGAGACTTTTGATTAGATTGTGTATAAACAGGTGTAGTATACGGCAGTTAATCATCTAAAAGGAAAAATACTGACGTCAAGAACATTTGCTGTCACCAACATAGTTCTGTCTGTGGAAGCAGGAATGCAGTTGGTCTGTGCACCTCACCACAACTAGAAATGCTCCATTCTTCAGGGTTTCCTGAAGGTGCCTGTCTGGTGGTACCAGCCTGGGGGGCCCACGGGTCACTGGAAGAGTCCGGTCCGGGTGAACGGTACCCCTTCTCCAGGTGGGGTCCGGAGAGCTGCTTCCGCCCAAGGTGAGACCAGAACCGTGGCCGCCGGCAGGTCGCCAGGAGAGTAAAATGACTGCTTCTGCTCGGGGCAGCGGATGAAGTTTATATCTGAAATATGAGGTTCACAGATTAAAACCTATTCATTCAGAGAATAACCCCATCCTATTTTTATCCAGTGTTCTGCAGCCTCTATCGAGGGCCGTCTGTTACTGTATTATTATAGCAGCGCATCAGAGCCTGTGCAGACCGTCTTGTCAGGCCCTCCCGCGGCCTGCCCCCCTTGTCCCAGACTCGAGTGCTGAGCCCCATCCTAGACGTGGGTGCCTCGTGGGGGTGCGCGGGGGCCCCCGCCCTGGCCCCTCCTCCTTCCCCCCCCCCACAACCCCAGCAGCAGCTGCGGGGGCGCTTCTCCTCGGCCCTCTGACTTCTCAGGAGACGCACACATGCAGGCGTGCTCTTTCACTCTCAGCTGCCCTCCACAGACGAGATCCCGCCCCCCATGAGCAACAAGTCACAGGAGTGAGGCTCAGCTGCCATTTGTAAAACGGAGATTTGTGCTTCGTCATAAAGAAAACACGGGGCGCAGTCAAACGTCTGCCTTTGGCTCAGGTCATGAATCCAGGGTCTTGGGATCGAGTCCCGCATCGGGCTCCCTGCTCCCTGCTTCTTCCTCCCATCCTCCCGCCTTGTGCTCACTCGCCCTCTCTAATAAATAAAATCTTTAAAAAAAAATTTCCTTTGTAACTAAATAGAGTACATTAATGGTAGGACTAACTATATATTTCTCTGTTTATTAGGTTTTACCTATTTAGTGTTTAGATAATATAATATATATAAATATATGTGTATAAATAATCCTTATTTATTAGGATTTACTTAGTTTCGTTTTATTTACTGATTTAGCCTTCTTTAGTGCCTTGAGGTATTACACACTTAATATTTCTTTTTACCTTTTAAGCCTCAGTACTGAAGTTTACATAAGTGAGTCACATTTTTATCTCCTCTCTCTGAAGTTGGGGTTATATGTATAGAGCAATAAAATACTTCATGTTGAATTACCTATAAAATCAGCATTAAGTTTTTTGGGGTTATATTAGGTACTGACTCTAAAAATGCTTTGGTAATAGAATAATAATTACATATAGAATCGGATACAAACGTAAAAAGCAGTGTCTTTCTCTGTGAAAGTAACAAAGCTTCATTTTTTGAAGAGTGTCTTCCCGGTGGTGGCAGCTCGCGGTGTCCTTAAGACAGAAGAACCACACGGAAGAGCGCTGTTTCACTCGATTTACGTAATCAAATTTCTCATACGTATTAGCAGTGTGTGCCCAGCGGTCAACAGCGCAAAACTGAGTGAGGGTATTCTGTATTTTAAATTTAGTTACCGATATTTATATCTAGAATTTTAGATAAAGGAACATTCTGATTTTCCCCAAGGTCCCCCGTGAACCCTTACCGGCCGTTGCCGTGCGGCAGCCCTGGGCGCTGGGGAGACGAGCAGGACAGGGAGGCCCCCCCGGAGAACGCTGTTCTGGGGAGACGGATTCGGAATACCACACACACAACACAGAAGAGACGAGACAAAAGGCTAACACGGTGGCCTAAGTGTTACGAGAGAAACAGGAGGGTAAAATAAAGGGCAAGGCCAGCAGATCCTACCAGCAAAGGCCTATCTTGAGGAAGGAGAAAATGTGGAGAATATTCGAGGCAGATGGCACAAACGTAAAATTCCTCGAGCCCATTACAGTGAGAAAACCAGGGCATGGCGCCCAGGGCATGCTGCTTGCCTGGTGACACCCCAGGCGTGGCTTCCTCCCCTCCGAAGGCACGAGGGACCCAATTCGTGGAATTCCCCTCCCCCGTTTCTTGAAGCGAGCTGTCCCAAAGCCACCCGTAACGCCAGAACACGGTGTGCGTCTCAGGGACAGGAGCGAGAAGCGGTCCGCGCGCCTCTCTGACATCTGGCTGTGTCCTCTGTAGGTGCTCCTGGCCACCTGCACGGGGAGGTTTCCCTCCGCTACTTGGGGGACCTGGAGATCTCCGAAGATGCCACCGTGGCAGAGCTGAAGTCCCAGGTCAGGCTTCCTCCCGTGGTGCGCGGCAGTGGTGGCCCGGCCTCTTCCAGTGAGATATTAACACCTTCTTCTTCTATTTCCTTTTCCCTCACGTACAGTCTGTTCTGGTAGGGCATGCGTTATAGGCTGTGCTCAGGGGTAAGTACCCAGCAGGCAGTCCCGCACGCGGCTCACGCAGCCCTGGTGTTCCCACCGCCCGCCCCGTGGCTGTCGTGTGTCCCCACTCAGACAGGCATGCTGTGTGCTTTCATGTGAACTTCTCCTCCGTGACTTGCAGCTTGTGTTCATTTTGATTTCTTAGGGAAACATGATGTATTGAGACATCTGCAAAGCATTCACTTTCCCCCTTTGTTCACATTGTTTTTGTATCATTGTGATCCATGTGTTAAATGTTGTCAGTTCAGGGATGTGTTCTAGAACGTGTAACTAGGTACTGAATCCTTTTCTTACTTGTTCGCATTCTATAGAGAGTGTTGGGTCCAGAGGGAGAGGCCGGGCCGAGTACAACACGAAATGCTTCAGAAGCAGGTTGCTGTTGTCGGGCAACAGCGCCAGCGTCCGCGCCCATCCCAGATTTCCCCGTGTGTGCGCAGCGCTTGAAATAACCTTCCTCAAAAGAAGCAAGTGGCCTTCCTATCATGAGAACAAGAGAGACTTTTTTTTCTTGGACCGGATTGAGAAATACAAAATTGCTGCTTTTAGATTAAAAAAAAAAAAAAATACTGGCCGTTTTCTGTATTCCAGTCTCAATCTATAAATAGCTATCGGCCCTGCAGAATGAGTACAGAAGTGTAGGCCTGACAGTTGCATCCAGAGAGTCTGGAATATTTCAAATTGAAGTTCTCTCACTGGCAGAGTCAGCCGTGAAGAGCTGTATTAGCACTGAAGGCAGCAGAACGTGAATCCCTGGCTTTTATTCGAGCTGTTGCAAGTTATACCCACAGCGAAATGAATCTCTAAGTGTCACTCTCTGAAATATATCTAAAAGGGGCTTTTGGCTCATTAGAAGATTCACTTATCCCTAAGGCTGGCTTCCCTCGAGAGGAAGACAGAAGTGACTGGATGGATTTCATTTTAGAGATATCCCTGTGATTATTTTTTTAATCAGAGTTTATCATTCCTCAAGGCCCTCTTCCCGCGGACGGCGCTGTGCGGTGCCTCCGTGTCTTCCTAAAGCAACGTGTTTGTTCGGAGAGCTTTTTCAAACCATTGGAGAAATGTCTGTTTCCTTTCTAGGCCATGACCTTGTCCTCCTTCTCAGAGTTGGCCATCCCCTCCCCGGCCTTCCTCAGAGCCTGGACCGTGGAGAGCCAGCGCCCCGGCAGGCTTTTACGCCTCAACCGGCAGCCACTCAAGTAGGTTCCTCCCTGGAAGCGCAGTCTCGCTCTCCGCCGCCACGGGGGCCCGGGGGCTGGGCAGCCTGCTGGCCGCTGGATGGCACTTTCTGCCACACACTCTGGGGCCTTAATTTTCCATATTAAGCATAAATATAGCTCCGTGTATTTTTACTCTGCTTCGGGAACCTTGAACAAAATGTTGGGTTTTTCAGGCTTTGTTGGGATATAACCGACGTGCAGCGCTGCATGTGTTAAAATGGTCGCCACCGGGCCGGTAGCCAGCCCCTGCGTCCCATCATGTAATTAGCATTTCTTTTTCGTGGTAAGAACACTCGGGAGCTCTGAGCAGCCTCCCAGCCTGTAACGGCCCGGTGAACTGTGAGCGCCGCGCTGGACAGTAGAGGCCCCGAGCTTCTCTTCCGGGCAGTGGGGCCGCGGTGACCGCAGCTCCCGGAAGCCGCCGGGTACCGGCTGTTTCTAGGCGTGTGGCCCTTTCAGAGCCCACGTGTATGGGAAACCAGACACGATTGGGCTTTCTGTCACCCTTACCTTCACTGTTAGCCTGATGCCCTCAAGGTCATCCGTGTTGTCACAGACGGCAGGATGTCCTCCTTCCTGATCCTCCGTGGCGCACTTACGTCACCACCTCCCTGTCTAGCCGTCCAGCCGCTGATGGACACTTGGCTTGTTTCCGGGTCTGGGCTGTTGTGAGTAGTGCTCCTGAACACGGGAGCACAGATACCTCTTTTGAGATTCTGCTTTCCTTTCCTTTGGCTGTAAGCCCAGAGGTACCAGATCGTATGGGTAGTTTACTTGTAATTTTTTGAGGAACCTCCAAAAAATCGGCTTCACCAATTCCCATTCCCACCAGTGGTGCCCAGGGGTTCCCCTTTCCTCCACATCCCCGCCAACACTGCTCTCGGCTGTGGGGGGCTAGCCATTCTGGCGAGTGGGAGGGGGTCTCTCACGGTGGTTGTGACTCACACTTCTCTGACGATGAGTGACCGTCAGCACCTTTTCATGGCTGGGGGCCCACCTGTAGTTCTTCTTTGGAAAAATGTTGGTTCCTCTGCCCATTTGTGTCTGTTTTTCCTTGAGCCGTGTGAGTTCTTTATTAACCCTCTATCACACACGTGATTTACAGATCTCGTCACCCATTTCCTAGGTCACTTTTTCACTTTGTTGATGGTTTCCTTTGCTATGCAAAAGCTTTTTAATTTGATGCATCCCACTTGCTTATTTTTGCTTTTCTTGTCTTTTCCTTTGGTATCAAATCCAAAAAATCATTGCCAGGGCCAGTGTGAGGAAGCTTACCTCCCATGTTTTCTTCTGGGAGTTTTGTGGCTTGGGGCCTTATGGTCCAGCCTTTAATTCATTTGAGTTGGGTTTTGGGTATGCCGTAAGGTAGCAGTTTAGCTCCATTCTTTCGCATACGGCTGACCAGTTTTCCAGCACCATCTACTGAAGAGCCCGAGACTGTCCTTTCCCTGTTGTGTGCCCTTGGCTCCTGTGTTGTAAATTCATTGACCGTATGTGCATGAGGTTATTTCTGAGCTCACTTCTTTTCATTGATCTTCTGTCTGTCTCTCTGTATGCCAGTACCATACTGTTTTGATTACTGTAGTGTGAAATCTAGAAGGATGGTGCCTCCAGCTTTATTCTACTTTCTCAAGATTGCTTTGGATCTTTGGGATCTTTTGTGGTTCCACACAAACTTTAGAATTCCTCTTCCAGTAAAAGGTGCCACTGAAATTTTGATAGAGACTACATTGAATCTGCAGATCACTCTGGATAATGGGGACATTTTAACAGTATTCCAGTTCATGAGCATGGAATATCTTTCCATTTCTTTGTGTCTTCAGTTTTTTTCATCAATGTCTTACAGCATGTAGATCTTTCACTTCCTGGGTTAAATTTATTTCTGCATATTTTATTCTTTTTGATGCTATTGTAAATGGAACTGTTTTCTTAATGTGTCTTCCTGATAATTCACTATTAGTGTATAAAATATTAAGTGATTTTTGTATCTTGATTTTATATCCTGTGACTTTGCTGAATTTATGTAGTTCTTTGGTGTTTAAGGTTTTCTACATGAAATAGCATGTTATGTGTAAGTAGAGGCAGTTTTATCTTTTACTTTCTGATTTGATGCCTTTTCTTTCTTTTCCTTGTCTAATGGCTCTGGGCAGGACTTCCGGTAGCAGCAAGTAAGAGCAGCGCGACAGGGGCACCTTCGCCCTGCGACAGGGGCAGGCGTGCGGACCCGCGGTGCTCGGTGGATTAGCGGCCACTTCTCGTGTCTGGCCTTCACTGTGTCTGGTTAGGTTTCTTCTGTACCCGGTTTGTTGAGTGTAGTTGTCATGAAAGGATACATAATTGTGTCAAATGCTTTTCCTCCATCTGTTGAGATGATGACTTGGTTTTTTATCTTTCCCTTTGTTATGGTGTCACATTGATTTTCAGGCACTGAACCACCCTCGTGCCCCTGGAATTAATCCTACTTGATCTGCAGGAGTTGGTGTAGGAGTTGGACTTGGTTTGTGAATATTTTGTTGAGTATTTTTGCGTCTGTGTTGAGCCAGGATACTGGTCTGTAACTTTTCTTGTAGTGTCCTTGTCTGGTTTTGATATCTTGTAATAGCTCTTCTGTTTCCGGGAAGAGCTGGAGAAGGATTGGTAGTAATTTTTGAAATGTTTGTTAGAATTCACCAGTGAAACCATCTGGTCCATTGACTTCCCTTTGTTGGGAGGTGTTTGCTTACTTACTCAGTTCTTTTACTAGTAATTGGTCTGTTCAGATTTTCTATTTATGATTTAGGGCATTCTGTGGAGAGCCATGTAGACAAAGGACAAACGGCGCCTGGCTTTGAGGGGCTGAGTATGATTAGCTGACAGCTTATATAAGAGGTGCATGGGCACTGCGCGAACAGTAGGTGGGGGGATAGTTCGCGAGGGAGCGATCATGCGCGCGCGGAGTGTACGGCTTGCTCATTGGTTATTGGCTGCATATATATCTGTGCAGGAGTTCCTAAAAATAGAATAGCAGTAGTAGTAGTATGAAAGTAGCAGTAGTAGCCCTCACTCCAGAAAGGAGGAGGAAAGTAATAAAGAAGCTTGCCACCCAGTGTGTCTCCTGGTCGTTCTTGCTGGCGAGAGCGACAGCATTCCAAGATCTGTCCATTTCACCCAGCCTGTTGGAGTCTGCTTGTTCATACTAGTCTCTCAGATTTTGAGTGTTCTTACTTGCTATAAACTTTTGCTTAAAAAGAAAGCTTAGTATTTTCCCCAAAAAATCTAAAAAATTAAATGTCACTCAGTGTTATTTTGTTTCATTTCTTTTATCAGGGAATACAGACTGGGAAAGAAAACTGAGATCTGCTTAGAACCCCTTGAGAAAGAAGAAAATTTGGGGTAAGTCGTCCAATTCTGTGTATGTGTCTTATCCTGGTGGGTAGTTTTTTGAGAAACTTAGCAGTATGCTTAGTAAAGGGTTTTTCCCCACTGCCTGAGCAGCATGGTTGTGTTCTACAATTGCATTTGTGTGTCTGGAACTTGGAACTCATCTTTCCATGAATACAGTGGGTCACAAATGCATATTGAATCCATAATCTCAAAATATAAGCAAGTCGCTCCTTCCCAGCCCTTACCAGTGCCCTGGGACAGTCTGTTGTCATTACCTGTCACCGCCCCCTTACCCGCATCTTCACCCCACCTGACCCAGGGGATCCTCGTGTGTGACTCGTGTCCCGCTACAGTGATGTAAGCTTCGCGATCGCTGCTGTGTCCCCAGAGTAGAGCCTGTGTCGTAGTCAGTAATTAGTGACTAAAGAAATCCCCCAAAGGGGTCTCTAATCAAAACTTCCTGTTTCTTGTTTCATTATAAGAAAAACTTTTTTAAGACCTTCTGTCAGTGTCCCCGAGCAGTGAGGTGGCTTCTGTGTGGTGTGACCAGAATGCCGTCCTGCCTGTGCAGTTGCGGGGCTCCCCGCCAGCCACGCCCCCTGCCAGCCACGCCCCCCGCACCCTCACCACAAACCGTGATGACCAGGAATAGTTTCCTGGAGGGGGATTTCGGGATGGAACTGGTATGAACATCTTAAAACCACTCAGTTCCTTTCCGGGTACGTTATCCCTGTTTATGCTCCGATAGGCAGTGCTCATGAATATTACTTCGCTTCACACTCAAACCAACCTTGAATATTTTCATTGTTGAAATGTTTGCTGAATGGATCAGTGAGAAATGGTGATCTTGTCTCATTTGCGTCCATGCTGATTGCGAGCGAGAGTGGGCAGTTTTCTCACAGCCTTATCATCTGTAAGCCATTTCTGTTTTTGAGCGTGTGAATCCGTATGTTTTGCGTGTTTTTGCAAAGGGGTCTTAGGAAAAAGTCTAACTTGTGAGAGCTTTCTGAAATAACAACACTGACCCTTTGTCACATTTGTTGTAAGTGGTGTCCCTCTGAAGACCGTGCTGGGCTGGCTTAGCGGCCCCGTGCCCTTGCCCCGCCTCCCGAGCTCGGTCCCTTTCCCCTCTCCCCTCCTCCGGGCGCCCGGCCGCTCCCGCCAGGCCTGCTCTCTCTCTGGGCCCTTGCCTCCAGTGCTGCCTTTTTCCTTTTGGTAAAAGCACCCTATAACCGAAATAGAACCGAAATCCAGCGTGTAAAACCCCACACAGTCTCACCAGCCTAGATGCACACACACACTTCCCCTTCTCCCCGCTCCGCGGGCCCCCCCATCGCTAAGCCTCACTTGCCTCTCCCCACCCCCACCGCAGCTAACAGAGCTTTTACCTCCCAATTTCTGGTTCAGAAATCGGCCTCTCCGGGGACAAGGCTGCAGCCCTTGTTGCTGGCTTCTCTCCTGTCCCTGCCGCCCCCAGAAGATGCCATCACTGCAGGGCCCAGGATGGGAGCTTCCCCCAAGTCAGACCGGGTCAGGGTGCAAGGAAAGCAAAGCAGGGAAGAGGGTTAGAGGGTCTGGGGGAAAAAAATCTGCCCTTCTGAAAACCAGAAGAGTTGAGGGGAAGCTTCCCTGGTCACGCGCCCCCCCACTCAGGGTTCCTGCAACCTTGTCGTCCTGCTTCTCTTCCGGCGCAGCCCCCAGGACGTGGTGCTGAGGACACAGGTGCGCCTCCCCGGCGAGAGGGCCTACGCCCCCAGCACGGACCTGGTGTGGGACACCGCCCGAGGCTGGACTGCCGGCTCCCTGCGGCAGCGGGTCGCCCAGTTCTGCTCTCTGCCCGTGGAGAAAATTGAAATTGCCAAGTACTTCCCCGAAAAGTTTGAGTGGCTTCCGATATCGAGCTGGGTAAAGTTGCAGGCTTTCTCGGGAGACTGGGCCTTCCGGGCACAGCAGACGGGTCAACTGCCATTTCCCACACGTGGGGAACTTGGGAAGAATGTGGGCTTGCTTCATGCAAGGGGTTTGATTTTTCTGTAGAACCAGCGACTTACCAAGAGGAAAAAGAAGAAAAAGCAAGATAATTTGCAGGGGGCGCCTTATTACTTGAAAGATGGAGACACAATTGGTATTAAGGTAAGTTATTTAATAGCAAATTTACCATTTCAGTAAGACACCAGGATCAGTGACTTTCAAGAGAAGTTGTCTCAAGTCTTCAAGGCTCAGACAATGCCGTTTCCCATACATTGTTTCAGAGAAAGGAAAATAAGCAGAAAAGCCAGACCACTCCTTTCATGAGGCCAGTAGAACTGCAGATATCAAAACCCTAATCTTGGGTTGGACTTGCATGAAAATGCCTTTGAAGTTTTATCATGCAGTGCGTTGCTACAGGCCTGGGGTAGGTCCTTTCTTCCCTCCCTAGTTTGCTTTAAGTTTTTTATAAGCACCAGCATATTAAATTCCCGCTCTTTCTGCACCTGTTGAATAAGCTTCCATTAAAGGTGGATTTCCATCTTTAATCTGGTATCTGTTACACAAGCTGACCGAGCCGACCTCACCTCCTTTGTCACAGTGATACTTTTATATTAATTAATAACTTTAATCCTTAAGAATTAATTTACTGATATTAACTTAAGGATTAAATTGCTAAACGACTTTCACATCAAGGAATCAGCATTCCCATGACTACCACTTCGTTCAGAAAAGTAAACAAGCACTGAGAGAGAGAAAGGAAATTCTGGAAGGACAGCGCCAAGCCGCCTTCACGTGCAGCGCTCCAGAGAGCTTCAGGAGACCGTCGGTAACGCAGCACACGCGTTACTGCACCCGGCGCCCCGGAGGGGGCGTGCACAGGGTTCCCCAAAGCACTTGTAACAGCATCGACGGGAGAGAAGAATGACCCTCAGGAAAGGGACAGAAAAAGTGAAAAAAGTATGGATGCAGTGGTAATGGACACAGCAGTTAAAGTCGATCCATCGGAGCTGCCTGCGTCAGCGTGCAGACAGCCCGGCAGACGCGTCCTCGGGTGCGGGCAGGACGGGACCAGCTGCTCTCCGGGGACTGGCGGAGGACCAGCGGCTGATCCATGTGTTTTTCTTGAAAACAAAGCCAGCAGGGCCCAAGGTTACTACTGTTCATAGCTGCCTTTCGCTGAGCGCTTTCCCCATGGCAAGCACCGTCCACGTTCACGCTCGAACGCCGGGCTCCCAGCCAACAGGAGCGGTCGCCGTCTCGGGATGAGGAGCTCCCGTAACTGGCTCGCCTGGACCCCGGGCCACACGCCCGCCTCGCTCTGAGGACCTGGGTGCCTGGCCCAGTACCTCTATATTATCTCCTCCTCTGTAGTGTTTCACGGCTTTTAGAAAGCACAGCACACACAGCCACTGGAATACAGATGTACCGTGTGCTGTTGATGGGACTAGAGGTCCACACGTTTGCTCTGTTCCTCTCACCTGAGAGGTGCGTGCGGACGCAGCGATGCTCCCGCGGTCCCTCTGTCACTGACAGTTGTGAAGGGCGGTGGCACGGCAGCAGGCCACCTCTCCCAGATGCACTCGACGGAGGAGATCAGGAGCCAGGAAGCCTAAACACACCGAGATGGCCAGCCTCAGAGTCCCTCCTAGAGCGCCGCTCACTGCGTAGGGGACTGGGGAGGAGGGGCAGCCTGTATGTGTAGAGGCCGGGGGGTTAGCACACCGGGCCCGCAGGGTAGCTCTGGAGGCATGTGGGGGGACCTGGTGACAGTATTTCTAGCGTAGCCACCATACTCGGTGATCTGCCGGCCGGCTCTCTGGGGGCCCTTGGTAGCCGGAGGCACAGATCCGAGGGCTGGCAGAACGTAGCCCGTGGCAGCGTCTGGTTCCCAGCGCGGGATCATCGGTGCCCGCTGTTTTGGTAAATTCAGACTGCCTTATGTTGATGTCTTACATACGCCTTAAGTGTAGGAGAGAGGATGCCTGAAAACACTGTTCATTAATTGTTCTGGAATGTAGAATCTCCTGGTTGAGGATGACGACGATTTCAGTACCGTCAGAGATGACCTGGGAAAAGCAGCACAGAAGCAGCTCGCCCTGGGAAAGAGCAGGTACCGTCCCTGCCGGAGCGCCCCGCACGCGGCCAGAGATGCAGCGGGGCTCGTGTGTGCCCACACCTGTGTCTCCCTGAGATCACCTCCTGACCGGGCTCGCAGGGGCTGAAGCCCTGGCCCCCAGTCTCAGGAGCTCGCCCGCCCGCTGCTCCACTTCCTCTCAGCCCCTCCTCCCCTGCTGGCCGGGGGACACCAACACCCTGCACTCCCGCTCGCCCCCCTCCGTCCAGTCGGGGGTCCTCCACACGCACCTCCCTGCTCAGCACGTGGATGCCACACTCCCCTCATACCCCAGCCTTCTGCCCCCTCCTTCCTGTCCGGGACATAGCCCAGCTGTCTCCCCGGCCATGGGCCACATACACCAGAATCTGCCAGAACATTCCACCACTGTCATTCCTTTGAACGCCACATGTCTGGGCCCAGCTCTCACCCTGTATCCACGTCACCCCCTGCCGGCCACACCAGGGCTGCCCCTGTCTTCCTTAGCTGCTCCCTGCCTCCAGTCTCCTGAAATCTTAGTCCTCAGCCAGCTTCTGCTGGGGGAAGGGGGTCCTTCCCTGGTCGCCGTGGTAACCCCCAGGGGGGTGCACCAGCCTGACCTCGCCCCTCGTCACCGCCTGCTCACACCCTCAGTGTTCACTGGGGCCTGAGGAAAGGGCACAAGAAAGAGTGGGCCAAGGCGGGCGGCACAAGAGGGCCATAGAGAAGCGTGCAGCAGGCCGTTTCAGATGCGTGTTACATTTCGATTCAAAAGGTAGGGGGCGCCTGGCTGGCTCAGGCAAGCAGCCGACTCTTGGTTTTGGCTCAGGTCATGGTCCCAGGGTCATGAGACTGAGCCCCACGTTGGGCTCTGCACTCAGTAGGGAGCCTGCCGGAGATTCTGTCCCCCCTCCCTGTCCCCGTCTCCCACTCTTTCAAGGTAAAGGTAGACTTTTCTGTGAGATGTGTTCACCCAGCAGACTGGGAAGGACTCCACGTCTGACCCACGGTGTGGACAGGGTGCGCGGACCCACTCTCCCGACACAGGGTGAAAGGGGAGTACGTCGGTCGAGGCCCTCCAACTAACGGTCTAGAAATACCTGTCAGAGGGGCGCACTCACCTCCCTGGGGCCTGTTCCAACTTGAGTGGAGTCATTTGGAGTCCCTGGGCCTGGTGAGGCCTCCGGTGTCCAGGGCTGAGTCAGCGACAGCCTCTTGTGTCTCTTGCAGCCAAGAAGCCCTTCGTGTGCCAAGCAGTGACCTTTTCTCCAGTGCCAAGACGCCTGGCCGGCCCCGCGCACCAGAAGCTTCTCTTTCCATCCACGTTGGGAGTTTCAGATAGCCCTGGCCGCCACCGACGTCCCTGGGGGGCTGCACCCTCCCTCGGCAACTCATTGGGCGCCGCGGTTTTCTGCCTTCTGCAGATACAGACTCCCAACCATCCACGTTCCCAGCGAGGGCTGTCCCGCCTCGGGCCAGGCAAGTGCACCTCACCACGGGGCGCGCGGGGGGCCGGCCCCGACCTGGCGGGCCCTCCAGCAGCCGACCCACGCTGTCCTCACGCTGCACCTGACCCTTGACCCAGCCACCGGCGGGAGAAGACAGCTCCCTGGTTTTGCATGACCCGCAGGCATGGCTGCGAGGGCTTGTTGCTAACCGGACAGATCTGCTGTTGGAAGTCCCCACCTTCCACCTTCCCTGCCTTACTCTGCTGTTCACCTGAGGGTTTGGGTCCCTGAACTGACGACGGTTCTCACCCGGCCGGTGGGCTGTTTTCTGGTCCCCACGGTCTTTCAGCCAAAGGAGAGAGGAGTCCTCGGGCGTAGAAGCTTCTCGCCACCAGAGCCTGTCTGGGTGCTTGGATGCCCGGTCGGGGCCGAGTCGGAGGTGCCGAGCGGCCTCCACCCGGAGGACAAAACCGAACCAGGACTGTTGTCTTCGTGAAGCACGGCTCGCGGCCACATAGAAGAGACTGCTTGGCGTCTGTGGCGGACCCGCCTCTGTCACAGCCGGCTGGCGGGGAGGAGGGCTCGGCCCTCGGGCTCCAGCTGGGTCCGCAGTTCCCGGGACGGGAATAAACCCTTCACTGTCTTACCTCCCAGGAGGCTTCGCCGCGGCTCTGGCTGTGCGGGCCCATCGCCCTGGCTCTCGTGCGCCGAGATGCAGAAGGGCAGCCGTGGGCCGGCGTCCCGGCCGCGCCACCGGCTCAGGGAGGCGAGGTTAACCTGGTCACAGCGGGGTCCTCGGGCAGAAGCCGCTCCCTTCCTCTCACTCTGACGTAAGCTCCCTGGTCTGCCTCTGTTTAAGGTGATCAAATCAAACATGGCAGACATACCTGAGAAGCTTTGCTTTGGAGAAACCGGAGGCTTCCCCGGACGGTCCTACCAGCCGCGCGGGCCAATGTGCCTTCACGCGCCCCGAGCCTGCCCGCCGGCCTGTCTTCTGCCTTCCCTCCTTCCGTGTGGGGCTGGAGTGGGGCTCCAGGGGGCGCCGTAAGACCTTGTTAAACCATTCTTCAGGTTGTAGTCTCCCCATTTCTGTTGTGCACCAACTAGTTCATGTTCTCCTTGGCTTTTTCCCCCCAAGCACACTTCAGATGCTAAATAAACGTTTATATTTAGAAATATAAATAGTGTATTTATTGTATTGTGTATTGTGCTATATTGTGCTGCTTCAGAAATAACAGAAGTATGTTTGGGTTCTAAATAAACTCCAGCTCAAGGGGGAAATTGTATCGGAAGAAACTGGAAGTGATCTGGTTTTCTCTCCCTTCTACGGAAAGAGAAGTGGAAGGTGGACCATTACAGAAGACCCTTCCTCCCCCAGGACATTTTCCTGGCCAAAAAAAAGGAGGGGGGGTGCACAAGAATTTCCTGATGATCACAGATGCCTGTTTCTCTCTAGAAGGCTGGGAAGAGCCACAGCGGACGCCCCTCCCCTGACCGCCCGGCTCCTCTGGGTCTGCGCCCTGTAACACACCCGTCCAAAGCCCGGTCAGTAAAAGAAATACCAGCGTCACTCCAGGTGTATTCAGCTCCTGAGGCACCATGAAGCCAAGGACAGCCATACGTGGAGGAAGAGGGCCTGTGGCCCCCGCAGTCGCCCCACTTCCCTCTGTCCCCCCGCAGGCCTGCGGGCACAGCCACTCACTGCAGTCCCCCTGAGTCGCTCGCCATGGAGTCATGGTCAGGACCCTTCACTTCCAGGTGACTGAGCCCAACTCATAAGGACAGCTGACTCAGCACCCCCGGGAGGGGAAGGTGCGGTGGGCAGTCGCCCGGAGGGAGCGTGGCGGCCTGAGGTTGCCCAGCACCTGCCAGGTTCTTCCCGTTCAGATGTTTCCAAGAGGACAGCACCCCCCGTAACACTAACAGCTATTCCTCCTATACCCCACCCACACCAGTGTCCCTCTTCTGGCACCCCCGCCCCCGCCAAGGGAGGCAACTCACGCAGTCCGTGTCCCCAGCTCAGGTCTGAGGTCTCCAGGCCACACTCCTCTGGGTCAGGTCCAGAGGATGGCCGTCTTCACAGTTCAGAAACCGGTGCCTGAAAGACAAGGGTAAATCAGGCCCAGAACCCATGTACAAAGGCGGGGGTGCGGGGGTGGGGACTGACCACAACAAAGCCTCTCCTCCGGAGGACGGAGGATGAGGGAGGACATGGGGGGATGAGGGAAGACAAGGGGGGACAAGGGAGGACGAGGGGGGATGAGGGAGGACATAGGGGGATGAGGGGGGACAAGGGAGGACGAGGGAGAACGAGGGCACGAATACAACAGTCAGGACCCGCGCAACTAGATGGCAGCCCCCAAGCTCCTGGTCCTGCCCCAGAGACGGGCCCTCGCTCACCCTTCCAGTCACTCTCCTGCTCTCCAGAGAATGCCTGGCGCCCCAGCACGGATGCTCAGAGGACTCCCTTTGGGGCAGCACCCCCAGACACCCGTCCTCCTGAGTGTGCACATCCTGGAGGCCTGGCATGGATGGCCCTGGGGGCCGAGTGACCACAGGCTTTCACAGCCAGTGTGGGACTTGGCAAGAAGATTCCCAGGAGTGCTCAGGACCTCACGGTTGATGAGGTTCATCAATGGCACGAGTAACAAAGCCCTTAACTGCCAGCCTGCCAGCTCTCTCCTTGTTGAGCAAACATGGTTTGCTTTCATGATGAAAACCATGAATGGGCTGTGCCTTCTGCTCAATAATCGACACACATTCTAAGGGCTGCCCCTCTGGCTGGGCTGGCGGGTCAGAGCTCCCACACCCCCACACACCCCCCCCCTCCCCACCCCCTCCCCCGGGTGAGCGGCTGCTCCATCCAGGCAGACACTGGTGCTCGGAGAGGCCTCCGCGCACCGCAAACACCTGCCCTCTGTGTGCACCTGCCTGCCCCGTTTTCCCCTCGGGGTCCTGGCCCCTTTGGCCTCACACCTGTATGACAGGTGTAACCCGGGTCTCCGTACGCTTCACTCTTGCCGCCCCAAGTACACAGTCTTGCATGGAAGGCCTGCTACTGGGATTAAGTTCAACTCAAGACCAAACAAGCCAGGCGTGGTTCTCACTGATATAGAAGAGCGGTGGCGGGCGGGGGCCGGGAAGAGGCCGGGAGCTTCGTGGAGACCACGGAGATGCCACCCTCTACACGTGTCTCCATGCTCACTGCCAACCCATGGCCCAGGCTGGCTGCTGGAGCACCACCCATCATGTCCACCTTCCAGGCTGGCAGCAAGAGGAAAAAGAAAGCCATCTACGTCTTTAGGGAAACTTTCCGGAAATCTCAATACTTACATTTCTTTGGCCAACACTTGGTCATATCACTAAGTCACCTCAGAGAAGGTGTGACTGCAGAGGGGACTGGAGAACGCGGTCATACTTACAGGGTGCGTGTCTGAGCACAACACATGGCCCAGATGATGTGAGGGTCTGTAAGGGGCACAGGAAATGAGAACCGATGTTTATCGGCAACAAGCAGCGGCTTCCACAAACACCAGAGTCTGAGCTTCAAACACTCACAACTAGATTGTGCAACGGTGGGCCAGGACCTGAGGCGGTGGAGGCCTTGGGCCTGAAACTTGGAAGGTGCCCCAAAAACTCAGTAGTCAAGACTGATCGGTTTTTGGGGCGCCTGGGTGGCTCAGAGGGTTAAGCCTCTGCCTTCAGCTAGGGTCATGATCTCAGGGTCCTGGGATCGAGGCCCAAATCGGGCTCCTGCTCGGCAGGGAGCCTGCTTCCTCTCTCTCTCTGCCTGCCTCTCTATTTATGATCTCTCTAATATAAAATCTTTAAAAAAAAAAAAAAAAAGACTGATCAGTTTTTAATAAGAATATTTTTAGAAGTCAAAATTAATGCAGCAAACTCCACGATGAGCCAGTATTAAAATGTTAAACACAGGTTAAGAGTCCTGCGAGCCTAGGGCACCTGGCACGTGGGTGGCTCAGCTGGTTAAGCATCTGATTCTTGATTTCGGCTCAGGTTATGATCTCAGGGTCATGAGATGAAGCCCCCACCACCCCACCCCCCTCACGCATGCTGTTTGAAAAAACCAACCACAAGCCTTGATACCATCTTTAGTAAAAACCTAAGTCCTGCTCTCCGCAAGCGCAGCCTCAAGAGCAGCGTTTCAGGGCTCTCCCTAGGCTGGGAAGAGAAACTAGGCTGGGATCAGAAGAAACACCAAGAATCAAAACTCCCTGTTCATAAAGGACTGGGGAAAAAGAGAGGCGAAGGAGAAGGATCCAGAGTCCAGATGAGTCTCAGTTTCCTCTCTAGAGCCCTTGCCCCCAGGCTTCATTTCCCCAGCCACCCTTGGCCACCGTGCAGTGTAGACGCGTAGCCGGGAGGCAGCAGAGCAGCCCCAGGAGACGAGGCCACTGGCCCATGCGCCAGCACCACCAGGAATGCTGCCTGGGGCTGGGACAGTCCCTGGGTCACAGACTTCAGCCTCTAGGCACGAGGGGAGCCTCCCAGGCAGCGGGTGAGGGCCACACCGGCGAACAGCACGCTGCTGACCGGGTGGCACCAAGGGGCAGCTTGAGGCTCCCGGGCACCCTTCCTTTCCCCTCAGGGATACGTGCCTCCCTCCCGCAAAATACCTAGAAACCCCCCCAGAGGAGGAAGGCAGGGCAAGGTGTGCATTGACTGAGGCACCTTCCCCCCGAAGGAGACCTGAAAGCAGAGCAGGGACAGCTAGTGATGAGTGATGAGCACAGTGCACAGCTGGGCAGGGCAGGGGTGAGGCGGGGCTGGGGGTTTTCTAACCACCTAAGGCCCACGGCTAGGTGGGCCCGGGAAGCCTCACTCGCACTCCCTCCACGCCAGGAGGAAGGTGGCGACCAGAGCCACCTGGGTCACGATGGCCTGACCCCCAAGTGACACATGGAGGGAGGGGTTGCAGCCCGAGGAGCTGAAACACACCTGCCCTCAACTGTTCCGGGGACAAAAAATAAACTTTGGTTTGAGCCATTCCCTGTGAAGCAGCTTGGCCTTCGCTCGCCCGGAGGACTTCTCTGGCTAGAGCCCTTCGGGGGAACTGCGCAGAGCTCTTGGGGGTTCTTTGGAGGGTGACGTCACAGGAAGCAGCATGGGTTTGGAGAGGCTGCTCCCCTTCCTGCACACAATGCCCTGGTGCGTCTGGCCACCTGGTTCCACTTGAACCCTCCCCCTCCCCCCCACCCCGGGCCGGGCATCTGGCCTCCCCCTGCCCCACACGGTCCGGAAGCCCCCACCCGCTTTGTGAGGCAGTGGAGCCCGGCCCCACGCAGTGCACTCGAGGTCAGGCTGGAGCCCGCAGCAGCCCTCCCCCCTCCTCCAGACCCACCGCGCAGCCGTGCCCCCCCAGCCCCCCACCCCCCGGCTTCAGGGCCAGGAGGCCCTGTGGTAGTTCGGACCCGCTGTTCTCACCTGTCCTGTGGGCTGAGCTTGGTGTCCAGGCTGGGACACAGGACAGCGCCTCAAGTATGATCTCAGGCACCTACCTGCCCCCATGACCCCCACCTCTGCCACCTGCTAGCTGCGGCTGTGTGACATGCCACGAGCCGGGGGCCTCTCCGAGCCCGCTCCTCATCTGTAAGGGGCAGGACTGTGGGGAGAAATAAGGCAGTTAATATGCGCACAGCACCGAGGCCGGCATCCGGCGTGAAGTGTCCCAGCCGTTAGCCATCAGGGCCCTGTGTGCTCGGTCATCAGCAGCACCACCCGACCTTTCACACGGCTTTGTGTGCAGTCCTAGACAATGAGACCTGAGGGGAGGTCAGCAGAAGCCAGGGCTTCTGAAAAGCTTCCTTTTATCTTAAAAAGAGACACAGAAGCGACAACCACCTGCTCACATATACCTTACCCTCGGCTTGGGTCACATTTGGGTGTGATGCTTGGGGTGGTGGCAGCCATCTCATAACCATGAGGCCTGATCCTGGATAGCCACATGGGAGGGGGAGGACACCATGATACAGCTGGTGCTCCAAAGAGCAAGGAGGGAGGGACAGAGAACTGCCGGAGAGGCAACCAGTGTATTCAAAGCCCATGCAGCCCTTCTGAACCCCATCAGCCTCATTTTCAATTCTGTGATCCCAATCACCATTCCTCACCCCCAGAGAACTGAGAGAGGACAGAATGACCTCAAGCTTGGAGAGGCTACTCCTTGGGATAAAGGTACTGTGAGTTAAACAGAGAGATCAGAGACCTGGTCTGCAGTTCTTAGGAAAGATTTAGGGGGATAAGAATATTTGCTTACATCACACGCCCTCAGCAGGCTGGTCCAGGCTGCACGTGAGAGTCTGACCCTCGGCCTGACCTCCTTGCTGAGGTTTTAATTCATCAGACCCAAGAATTCCCACTCTAAGAAACACAATGGCTTTCCATTTTGTTCTTTAGCCACATCAATTCACCTAGTTTTTAGAATAGCTGACAAACATAATCGTGAATCCAGTTTGGAAAGATTTGGGCAACTGGTGTTTTATGTCAGAGCACGAGGACTGATAACGAGAAATGTGACAACGGAAGACTTTATTTACACACAGAACATTTACAGCCCGGGCCGGGTGTCTATACACAGCAACACAGGAGGCGTCCACGGCGGGCACTGCATAAATTAAGACCATAAATATAAGGGGTAAGCCCCACCCGAGGGCACAAAACCTCTTCTCCAAGACTCCCCAGGACCCTTCCTTTCTCCCTCCACACTGACAGGACTGGGGTCCCAGTGGGACTGTGCTCAGCCACAGCAGAGACATGGGGGCAGACAGAGGTGCGGGCCCACAGAGGGCGACGCGGTGCCGGCCCCACACCGATGCGCCTTCATGCGACACATTTACTCCATTCACCTCTAACTTACTAGAATCAGAAAACGGTTGCTACGTAAACAGTGTTGTTTTCATCAGTGACAACACATTAGTTTTAAACACCATGCTTGACCCGACCCTCAGGCTGCCCCAAGAGAGGGCCGGGAGGGCCAGGGAGGGCGGGTCCAGCCCCCATCGCAGCCGCCACACCCGCCTGCCGTGGGCATACTTGTCCCCGGTCCCTACCAGCGGGGACAGCCCAGACGCCTGTCGGCACCACGGGTCAGGTCCCTGCAGTCTCCTTTCTCAGCTTGTTCCACCTGGAAAGCCAGTGATTTCTGGTGGCCAGATGATCCCTCTCGCCTTCCGCGTGGTGAACAGCCATCTCCTGGCACCGAACTCGGGGAGCGAGGCCACACACCGCTGCCCGGCCTACCGCCAAGGGCGCAGCAGAGCGCCCTGAGGGGCACAGGCCTCTTCACCCCAAACCCAGTGCTGCCACCCCACCCTCGGGGACAGGAGCCAACTGGGCACCCAGAAGGACACCAGCAGGAGCACCCCCAAACCAGAGGCATGGGCCCGGCTGAGCTCACAGAGGGGCCCACTGTACACGCCAATAAAGGGGAGGCGAGTAGAGGCTGTTCAGCGATGAGCCCCCAAGGGTGACAGATAGCACCTGCAGTCCGGTCCCCTCACACAGACAACAGGTGAAGCGAGCTCCAAGGGAGGGGTCGGCATGAACTGCAGACGCTGACGCTCAGCCCCCGCTCTGGGACATGGGGCTCTGGCTGGCAGCTGGACGCTGTTCCCCCATGCGGGCCAGGAGGGCTGGGGACGTGGGCCAGAGTGGCATGAGACAGAGACCCATCCACATGGTCAGAGACTGTCGGGACGCTAGTGTGAGACCAAGCCTGGTCTCCCCCAAAATGGGGCGGGGCATCTCCCCCGTGCCCAGCAAGTGCTCCCTCCCGCCAACTCTGAGCTCACACAAGCACGTCCCCTGCGGACAGACAGGAAAGGCTATGGCGTCTTGGGGACAGACCTCTCAGGGCCCACACCGGCAGCTCGAGAGAGGGTGCCGACCAGGACAAGGGACCAAAGGCAAAGGGGTAGGGATCTGGTAGCCCAACGTCACAGCCACCTGTTTACTTGGCTTTAGGAGGGGCGAGTCTGCCTCCTCTCCAGGTCAGGTGACAAAGGACAGGCCTGGCAATGCATCCCTGCCACACTCAGGCCACGAGAGGCAGGCTCTTTGTGAAAGACCTCGTCCGTACGTGGGACGTCAGCCGTGGGCAGCCCTGCGGGGCTGCGGCCAACGCCAGGGTGGCTGGGGGCACAGAACTTTCCAGGGCAGGAGGCTCCAGCTGGGCCAGTGTCTGTACACCTGGGAGAGGCCACATGGGGTGTGATGACGAGGCTCACGGCGAGGAACCCGCAGACAATCGAGGGCGGCCCGGGGCCTAGGAGGTCAGGCCCGGCCTGGGTCACGGGTCAGCAGGAGCAGAGCGGAGGTGGCGGTCCGCCCCGCACGACACCGGGTGGGAAAAGGTGCTGTTTCAAAGGTAGCTATGTTGGTGTGTTCGAGACGCCGGGGCAGTCACAGAACGGCGTCTGCGAGGCTTCCTGTCTGGAGCGAAGGGAGTAGCACCATGAGAAGGGGCAGGCGCTGCGCCTGGCCTCAGTCGCGGGGGGCGCGGGGGACGCAGGCCGACAGGGCCAGGGCTAGGCCTCGGTGGCAGGAGTGCTCCGGCTCAGCTCCTTGATGCCACACAGGATCCTCTTCATGTGGCCCACCTTGGTCACGCCGAGGTCCTGCAACGAGAGGACAGCACCCTGAGGCCGGGAAGGGGGCTTGGCCCCCATGGGCCTTCCAACCTGGCTTTCTGAATGCAAGCGAGGGAGAAAAGATGAAGATGGTGACACCAGATGGAGATGGCACACATGTGAAGAGTCATGCAGACGCCCGCCACACCCTTCCCACGAGCCACAGAGCCCTGCCGCCGTGCAGGACATCCCCGGGGGCCCCTCACGCCCTCAGCATGTGGCCCCAGGAGCCCCGGCCGCCAGCAGCCCACCCCCCGCCCGCACGCCTCGCACGCTCAGGGCCCCTGGCGCCTGCGTCAAGCAAGTCTGGTGCTGCCAGTTCCCCAACAGCTTCTGTTCGAGCCTCTGCCACATACTGGGAATTCTTGCACTATTTCAGACATTTTTGCTATTAAATTTGTTGCGGTCATCTGCGACCTGTGATCAGGACTCACTGAAAGCTCAAATCACAGTTAGTTTTTAGCCATTAGCATTTTTTTCATTCAGGTGGACACATTTTTGAGACGTAATGCTGTTGCACACTCGACAGACTGACTTTCGTGTGCCCCGGGAAGCCCATCAGCGCTGACACGCTTCCTCGCGGTTTCCCCGTGGGGTGCCCGCATGTCAGCTCCAAAGGCACAGGGACCCCGGTGTGCTGGGGCCGTCGTCACCTGGAGCTCTTCAGCTGACTTCTTAGCATAGAGCTGTCTCCCCCCAACAGTTTTTTCAGTGGGCTCCCCCCAGGTGGGGCTTAAACCCAGAACCCCGAGCCCGAGCGTCGCGCACTGCTCACAGCCGGCCAGGCGGCCCCTCAACAGGACTTTTAAGGTTAAAATAGTTCATTTGTCCAATTAGGGTAAGAAAAGCAAGAGTCCCCCCATCACGTCTGCTTTGGCTTCGTGTGGCTGTGGCGAGTGGCGACATCATTGCCGGGGCGCAGAGGCGCTCTCCTGGCCACCGCCACGTGTCACCCCGAGCCGTGCACGAGAGAACCGTGAGGACAGCCCTGATGCTGGGACGTGGCCAGGTCAGAGGGAGGGGACAGAGAAGGGAGCGCAGGGAAGCCCAGAGCGGGTTCCCAGGAGACGCTGTGGAAGTACCTTGAGGTCCCTCCGCTCCAGGTGCAGGAGCTCGGAGCCCCGGATGTCGTGCCGCGTGAAGATGTCCTTATACTCACAGAGACTGAGGTGCTCCAGCCAGGCAGCAACCTCCTCTGTCCCCCAGAGGTGAACTGTCGGAGACGGAAAAGCACGAATGCAGTGAGTGCCCAGAGCCCAGCGCGAGACAAGTGGCAGCCGGCACCTGAGACACCCCAGCAGCAGGCATCCCAAGGCAGCCCAGAAGCCAGCACCCAGATAGATGCTGCAGCGACAAGTACCCCAGACACCCCAGCAGCTGGAATCTGAGACCCCTAGCAGCCGGCTCCCAGAGACCCCCAGCAGCCAGCTCCCGAGACTCTAGCAGCCGGCTCCCGGAGACCCCCAGCAGCCGGCTCCCGAGAGGCCCAGCATCAGGGACGCCACACTTGCCCCCAGCAGCCAGCACCTGCCACCCAGCCACCGGCGCCGGCCACAGCTGAGCAGAAAGCAGCAGGGAGCCACCCACTCTCCAACAGAAGCTGCAGTCTGTTCCTGCCAGGTCGGCCATCAGCCTGGATGCTTCCCGTGTCCCAGGAGGGACCGGACACCCCCAGAGAGGGAAACACCAATGTGACTATGCCACTGAAGCCAGCCTGCCCTCCTCTCTGGAGGGCGCACATCACTTCTGGTCCACAGCAGGAAGGGAAACAGGTAGAGATTCATGTAGTCAGAGCCACCATCATTAAAAGAAACCCAAATGCTGGACAAACATGCAAAGAAGAAAAATCAAAGGCAGCGACCACTACCCACAAACCCAAACCCGGGGCTGCCTGGCACCTGAGAGCACTGGAAACAGCCATGCTCAGAGCCCCAGTTTACGGACTCTCCCCAAAAACATCCTCGAGTGCCATTTCCTACTGACTTCCCCGGCCACAAGCGCCGATGGCCTGGCGTCCAGCACAGGGCCTGGGCCCACAAGTCATCAGCCGGGGACCAGGGGCCCCTCACAAGAGGCAGGCCCGGTGGGGCCCGCCCAAGACCAGAGTGCGAGCTGTGTCTCTGAGTGTCCTGTCACCTCCCCTGGCCCTCTTCCCCCTTGCACCCCCAGCCCGGGGCAGGCAGGCAGTGCGGTGTCAGTCACCGGAGCCCGTGCAGGGAGTGAGCCCGGGCAGGAGCGACAACACAAGAGCCAGGAGTACAGGGCCAGGTCCCTAGACAGACGCCGCGGCGCAGGCCACCCCCGGGGTCGTGGTCAGGGACCGTGGGAGAAGGCGGAGACCACGAGGGCCCCCAAAGCCGGCGAGGACGGCCAGAAGGACAGCGGGAGGGCAGGTACCCGGGGCTCCCAGGCTACTGCGAGCTTCTCTGTTCTTGCTGTTTTTCTCTTTCTTAAACTTCGTCACCAGGCGGAACTTGCCGCTGCGGCCGCGTTTGGAAAGCTCCAGCATCACGTTCTGTGGGGGAAGCGAGAGTCAGGGAGTCAGAGCCGGAAGCAGCGAGGCCGGAATCACACGTCAGTCCCAGAGGCCAGGCAGGGGGCTCGGTCCCTGCTTTACTGCTGTCCCCCTTGGTCTCTAGGCTTGCAGTGACCCATCTGCCACGCCTTTTAAAGGTGGCTTCACAGTGATGACACACTAATTTCACATTTGATCTCCTTCATTTCATAACAGGTGTTTCTCATGTGATTGAAAAGCTTTGTGAATGTTACCCAAATACCAGTACATCCTACGAAGATGACCCTGTAGGTCACAGCCGATACCCCAGAGCTGCACAGGCTGGCTGGCACTCATGCAATGTAAGTATCTTTCTAAACAAAGCTTTTCCAGCACTTTGCGCTCTTTCCTTGGGATCTACTCCCCAAAGCGACCTCGTGAAGGGACAGGAGCACTGGGTCCTCCCATCCCCCCGAAAAGGGCTGCCCAGGAAACAGGCGGAGATGACACTGCCCTTCCCAGCTGGGCTGCGTGTATCACACAGAAGCTGGACCGGGGCCTCGGCACACACGCGGGTGCCTGGATTTACGTGTGTACATGTCAGCCCGCTAGTCACAGGTAAAGCAGAATGTCCCGTGTCCCTGGTGCGCCTCTCTCTCCCTGCCCCTGAGGGCCTGGGCTCCGCCCCAGGGCCCTGTCTACTGGCACCCCACACAGACCCGCAGGTCAGATTGGGCAGCTTTACGACACTTTCAGATCTGAGAGGGATGTGGTCCTACTGAAAAAAATGCCAGAGGGATTTTCATTAGAATCGCACCAGATCTAGAGGGTGGGGAGAGTACAGGTCCTCGCATCCGGGAACATGCTCTGTCAGGCCTCCGACCCTCCCAGTGGCCCCAGAGTCCCCTTCGTGGATTTCTGATCAGAGGTGTTTCTGGCTTCAGGTTTTCTACTAGAAAAGAGACTTCTCACGATGGTATTTCTAACCAATGACTACAGCGCTCAAGGTACCTATGTTTACAAATTTCTTAACCTGGCAAAACAGCTGCTCCATTAAAGACCGTTAGTGCCCAGGCGCCCAGGTTCTTCTGCGCTGGGACCGGCGGGCACTCGGGGACCGGCGGGCGCTCGGGGACAGGCGGGCGCTCGGGGACCGGCGGGCGCTCGGGGACAGGCGGGCGCCCGCCTTGCTCCTCAGCGCTCCCACAGGCCCAGCGCCCGCAGCAACCCAGAGCTGCTCTCCCCCACGGCCCAAACAGAATCCTATGCCTGACCTCACAATTTTTTTTTAAATGCCTATGAGGATTATATTCATGTCTAACTTCTATTATTTTTTAGAAAATTTTATTTACTTGTCAGAGAAAGAGAGCACAGCAGGGGGAGTGGCAGAGGGAGAGGGAGAAGCAGGTTCCCAGCTGAGCAGGGAGCCCTATTTGGGACTCGATCCCAGCATCCTGAGATCATGACCTGAGCTGAAGGCAAACGATTAACCGACTGAGCCACCAGTGTGTCCCAACTTCTTACTTTAATATGGGGATTTCATCCTGGAAGACCAGCAGGATGAGGCTATTAACATGTGATCTTACTTTGTCTCCCCACCACTTAAATTAAGCAAACTTCAGACATCAAATTACCCCCCACACACACAAATACTTTGGTATGCAGCTCTAAAAGACAGGAGTACTCTCTTCCTAAGGCATCTGAGCATAGCACCATGACCGCACTGACACCAGCAAGAATGCATATACGTCAACAGTATCACATCTCCCCGCCCGTTCTAAAGGTCTACCTTCATGGCTGGTGTGTCTGAATCAGGACCCCCGTGAGGGCCACAAGTGACACCCAGCTGCTGTCGCTCTTGGGCTCTCCCACTCTGTCCTTCACCCGCAGAGAAAACAGCTGTCTATAGCTCTCTGACTCACAGTGACAGCTCCCTGGGAGCAGCCAGGCCCACCCCCTG